>CM067064.1:32434869-32625132 GCA_033980235.1 Diadema setosum | reverse complement strand
AGCATATATGAAATCACTGGATCTTACAAGCTCTATAGAATATTGCTCTGTGCCTTAAATGATGTGCATGCAGGCAGATGGTTCCATTTATATGGATCAGTCAGCTGCATTATTATCTATCCTGCTTTATCTCTTTGATCATCCATCACACAAGCTATATATGCAACAATGTCATTAGTCATTTACTGAATCACATTCATCTTCTGATTATGTATTCATCTATCTCTTTACTTTATTACTCATCTATCTTCATTTTCTTTCATTCTTTACCAAAACACATAGATGCTATTCATTAATTTATCATTTATTTGTTCTTTTCTATACAAATGTACAGATCTATGTTTATTATCCCAATGTGGACAAGATTCCGGCAATTTCAAATCTTGCTACTTTGTTGCACTTCTCCAACACAGAAAATGAGGTGTACAGAGTTGTAAATTTAAACTTGGTGATGACACTATATGTCACTAGATTCAATCCTCTGCCCCCCCCCCCCCCACAACACACACACACACACTCCATTGTGGAATCATAGATTTGTTTGGCTGTTTGTTTGTTTTATTTCCATCTGAGAAGATGGCTGGATAGCCAATATTCAACTGTAATAGCTGGTCCTCCATGTATCAATGTACACAATGATGCTGATGTTCCAAGAGAATATCACATAGGCCTACTACAGACATCAAACCCCCTTTCTTCAGTCTAGGACCCCTCACTCGGATGCCATTCCAAGCCGAGGAAGGGGGCGAACACTTTTTGTGACCAGACCCAGCCCCCTATCACATCGCAGATGGAATGAGACAGGCGACATTATTCAACAATGGGCTGAAATGAGTCTAAGGTCAAACTGGCAGTGCTGTGCAGGGAGCCGTGCCCCTAATTGACAAGAGTCGATGCCAAGTTCACACATTCCGCTGCCATACCAAAGGGGAATTCGCCGATCAGTAAAAATATCAATCAAAAGTCACTTTTGTTTAATCTGATGTCAAATACTAATGCCAGCTTGAGCAATTTGCCACAAGAGTTGATTTCGGGCCATTTAGTCAATTGATGCTCACAAAGAAATTCTTTGACAATAGTTCCATTGTGTACGAACTTGTGGTTTGGGTTGGTGCACAGTTGCAAAATGCTAGTCTCCTTATTCCAGACAGTTTTTGTGAGTTTCGACTGGAAATCTGGGATCTGACTGCACATTTTCAGGGATGAATTGCCAATTGCTTGTTTTCACATTGAGAACTCCTACACACACACATACAAACACAAAGTATGTCTCTAACATAAGGCTTTCCCATGCCTTGCTTGAGGATCCATTTAAAAGAAGTGCTGTCCTTTCATTTGCTGAAACATAATACTCCTCATATTCATCGAATTATGACAACATATTTTGAAACTTTGTACACATGACTTTCAGGCAAATCATTTCACCAGGGGAAAACTATCAACCTTTTTGGAATGGGGAGTATATTCTCCGTTCAAATTTGTCACAATACGGCACCTTTTGTTTTTTTTTCTGACAGAAATGAGGAAGACATGTTGTGGAGTTTAATCAGGTTAGACTTCGATGGATAATGAAAGTAGAGTGAGATACCAGAATACAATATTATATGTGTATCCCTTCTAAAAGTGACTGAGGAATTGCTAAGAAGTGAGGCACAGCAGTGAAAGAATGGGGGGGGGTGGGGGGGGGGGGGAAGGGAAGGCTGGAAGATAGTGCATGCACCTTGAATACTGATCAAGAACCAATTCATTACTTAGCGCATCCCTTATCACCTATCCCCCATCCCCACCCCCACCCCCACGCCTAACCCTTTTCCTTGCTGGTGGGGCTGGGGAAATTGGGAGGGGGGCACAAGGGGACAGGGAGGGGGCAAGACACATATGCTGGTCGCATCAAGGGATACCTGAGATGAGCAAGATATTAGTAGCTTCGTGGGGCAATGGCGACACAGGTAAAGAAGGGGTGAGAAACGTACACTGAGGCATCTATCTGTCTGCAGTCAGGTAAGAAATTGGAGCTCCATGGTTAGACAATGAGTATTCCTTGTCCATTATGCACACAAATGTGTGTGTCTGCTATTGGCTTATATACACTATGTACACAAATGCACATACAGTACACATTATGTCTGTAAATACATAGTCATGCACATATATGTGTATGTGCAGGTGTTATTCTAGCTACAATACCTACCAATCTCTTCATATAAATATGTATATACACACGTATATTAATGTATATACACAAATACAAATTGTATGTGCATAAGGAAAATACAAATAGATCATCTTGTTTGGATTACATGACTACAACTTTTGATATCACAAAATGTCACAATTGCTAATTTTATATCTTCTTTGATAGCACTACAATGTTCAAAATCTGGGAGATGTTTTATTCTTCAGACAACTAAATTATACACATCCACTTAAAAAAATACTTCTCAAAACAGCATACAAATATGTAAACTAAGATGATCCTCCACTTAACAATAATTGTGATCTGTGTGTGTTGTGTACAAATGCGTCTGACATGCTACAAAATTATTCTAAATACTAACATCAAACATTGTCCAGAAATGCTTCAGATTATTCAAAGTGAGGCTCTCAAAGGCCCTAAGCCCTCTTCTAATGCAATGTAAATGCAGAACGCTGTTCAGAAAGATGAATTCATGCTGATCAAAATGGGGGGGGGGGGGGTTAACAAGTGAATGAAATATTTGATTACATCCTCTTCCCATTGGGACTATTTAAAACCTATCTGATAAAAGGATGACAGCAAATTAACAAAATAGGGAGCTTTAGATTTTAGAACGCGCGGACGTTCAAACAGAAAAAAACATGGTCTGAGCGTGCGCAGTAGCGCACGTCAAGTTACTGCGCGCGCTCAGACCATGTTTTTTTTCCCTCTGAACGTCCGCGCGTCTAAAATCTAAAGCTCCCTAATGTCTCCTCTGCACCCCTACAAATAATTGGGGTGGGGGGGGGGGAGCAGTTACCTCATTTTAGAAGTTAACCTCCTCAGATTCTGTATGGTAGAATACCACAGACATCTCTTGCGGGGTTTTGTTGATGGTGGTAATGAAAGAGGACAGCGATACCAATGTTTTCATCAGATACTAGATATCTGATCAGAACGTCAGTCATCGTATCCATCAAACTTCCTCACATCAGGAGGAGGAGGAGGAAGAGGAGGAGGAGGAGGAGGAGGAGAAAGGGTAGAAGAGGGAGGCGAGGGATGAAAGATGAGGAGGGGTTACCAAGGAATTGCGGGGCTTCAGCAACAACGAAAATCATTTCGCCTCGAGAGCCATGCATGTAGAGAGGAACCCCGTTGTCTCCCATGTCAAAAGAAAAGGGCGGTTGTGCACCCAAAATTGCACGACCTCTTAAAGAAAACAAAATGGCAGCAGAGACATTCAGATTCTGCCACATGGAACTTTAATCCAGAGAGAACTTACCATAAAAAGAGAGAACTAGACCAGAAGAAGGGCCACACAAAGGTAAAGTAAAATTCACCAGAATTAATTACAAAACCGACATCAGAACATTGATATAATATTGGAGATAGGTGATATTTTATGTAAGAGGTGGGATAAAAACATACACACAAAAAGCCTTAAAGCTGCAATTATTGGATCATCACTATATTCCTCCTACAAGGTACCTTATTAGCATTCAGATTTTTTATGTTTGTTGCACATAAGAAAAAAAAAATAGAAGCAAAAAAATTACTAATTTTTATACATGAAGGCCTCTCCTCGGTATTAGTAATAAAAACAAGATAAAAACCCACTTCCCATTGTTCACTGGATTATATCATTGTAATTCTAACATTAAAGTGCACTTTTTCTTTTGTTCATTAGTCACTGGTTTATATCATTGTAATTCTAACATTAAAGTGCACACTTTTTCTTTTGTTGATTGTTCATCTAAATGCAGCACAATAAAGCTGTAACTTAGGAGTCTGTGCATGATATTACACTTTGCTGGGGAAGAGTCATTATTCTAATCATCATTACCATAATCATCTTTATCAATACCATTGTCATCATAATTTAAGTCATCTTATAACCATCATCACCAGTAAGTACAGCTTCGTAGTAACTTGGTATCATCTTCAATTCCAGCATGAAAAGACGTACAATTCAAAATAAAATGGCCGAACACGAATGCTTTCATGCACGTCCCGAAGGTCTCTACACTTGGTACTTGGCTCCATAAAGCTTCAAATGCTCTGTTGGTGGATTGGATTACCCAAGTAGGCCGAAAGCCATCGTCCATCTGATCTCCATTTTACGCCTTTACTATAATGAATTTATCCCCAGCATTTCATAGCTGCCACCTCAAGGATCTCGAACGCTATCCGAAGTGACAGCGTGAATTACAGCGAGAGGGGTCCCCCTGGATTCCTGGCTCGGAGGGTATCTATCAAACCCCACGTAGGCACTGGTGGATTCTTCAGGGATGTACCGAGGTTGTGTTCTAACGCTTCAAGTAGGCATTAACGATGGAGAGAAGTTGACGAAATGACAGTGTAGTAGTCTTTCTCCAGTCCTGTGGAAAACCTTTCTAATTTTTTTCTTTTATCACCTAAACACACATACCTATTTTTCTTTTTCTTTTTTTTAAATCTCTGATTACATATAGTATGCATGAAATTTACACACTCACTTTGAATGTGCCAAATTAAACAAAACAATTACAAACTTTGTTTTTTTTTTTAAGGACAAATCCACTAATTGGGATAATATAGCTAAAAGTACTTCATACATAATTTTGATGCTAAATTACCATGATCACATGATGAAGTGTAATCAAAGTGAACACGTAACTCTGCCAAATTCATACACACACACACACACACACACACATGCATGCATACACGAATCATAACCAATTTGAAAAAAAAAAAAGTTTGAAAAAAAATAATTCATGCATTTATGCTGATAAATGCATGAATTATTTTTTTTTCAAACTTTATACCACCCTACCTTGTGAGCATCACAAAACTGTATCTTTATGTTTCAGTTAAGTATTATTTCAGTTTCAGTTCCAGTAAGTTTTATTTCTCCACTTGTACATAACAGAAAATAAGTATTTCACAATATCGAACATATCATTCACAAGTAATGAAAATATAAACAAAAATTATAACACAATATACCAATATACATTGTATTTTACTTCTCTATTAAAATTCACTGCACAGGTCATTGATCTGACAAGAGGTACATTATGTAACACAGAAATGGTACATAAAACAAGTTTGCTAACAGTATTCTACTTCATATCACAAATCTGTGAACTGATTTACCACACAACTTTATAAATGAAATATGGACTGAGAGCCCTACAAAGTGAGAAAGATGTAAAATCACCTCTTTTCATTAAAACAGCAAAAAATCTCACAGAAAAAACAACAACAACAACAAAACAAAGGCTGTTTCATTGCAGTATAGATACCAAAGCAACAGAGGGAGCTATATATAGCAAGTATGCCTAATAACCAAGAAACCATTATGGTAGAATACTTTCTATACATCAGAATTGTTCATTGCTTGTCAAAAGTCCTTCTGTAAACCAAAAACAAACAAAAAAAGATCTACAGATACTAGTAGAAGGCAAATTTCAAATGTCTTTTCTCCTCCATAAAAGTTAAAAAAAGGGGTGGGGGTATGTACATTTAGGTCTCTTCATCTAGAGAGAGCCGAGTAAAGAGTGTGGACATTACTAAGACTCTTTAACCTCGCAAGATTCTTTAGGTGAGACAAGAATGGGGCACAAACAGATGCTTTTTCAACATCTTTTTTTTTTTTTTTTTTTTTTTTTTACATTTTACTGTCACACACACACAGAAGACCCTACATCTATATGTATATAGGTATCAGCTGGCCTGAAGCCAACAGTAATGTAAAACTCTGCTCAGACATTTAATATTGCTTCATCTCTTATGTTTCATGGCTGCGAAGGCCAATAAATGGACCATCGGAGATGGAAAAGGTCAATCAGATCTATTCTAGCAAAAAGAAGGACAGAGCAGGCTTATAGAAATTAGATGGGCAGAGAAATATCTTGTGGTTATTCTCTGTTGGACTACCAAATCGTTCATCATGTTGGTACATTGCTTTAAGTGTCTGTGTACAGAGACTATTAACTCCACATGCTCATTAATTCTGCTGTGTATCGCATCAACTACGTGAATGCATGTGTAGATGATGCTCGTCTTCTACTGCACACAGCCATTCTAGGACTAACTTTTCCCTTCTTTGTTTCCACTTTGTTTTTGTTTTGTGTGTGCACGCGTGCAGCGCTAGGCTAGGAAACATATATATGACACAGAAGAACATCATTACACAGAGATGAGTGAGAAATTGTGAGCTTAAAACAAGATTTGTATGTACAGAGTGGACTTGAGGCTTGATAAAGGGTTTCTCAAAGAATGAGAAATGGGAATGGGAGGGGTAAGAAGGGGGGGGGGGAGGGGCAACATACTCACCACATGAGGAGGCCGTTCGCGGTGGAGACCAGGGGGTCCCACGAGAAGCTTGGGGTGCGCATGGGGGTGAGGATGAGGGTGCATCATGGTGACAAAGACAATTTAAAAAAAAAAAAATTAAAAACAAGATGAATTGGTACTGGATAACCGGAGCAAAGAGCTTGCAGATGCAGCAAACACAAGAAAAAGAACCGATGCTCGATGATATAAGGGTAGGAGAAAAGGAGAAAATAATATCCAAGAAAGCTGAACGCGATTTCCTCAAAGATGATGCAGCAAAGACAAGATATTGATGTTGTCCGGGTAACCTTGCCGAGTCGGTTCTCTCTGATCCAATAAATGTGTCGTTTATCTTTCGAGATTGGAAAACGATTGTCGAGTCGGCAAATTATTTCTCAAGGCCCGGTTGAACGCAGGGATCTTTAAAGGATGTCTACTTCCACTCCCGGAAAACAAACAAATCCAAGAATGATGATGGCCTGTCTCAGGTATATTTTGTTTATTTTATTCCCGTCCTTTTGCTTGGGCTACCACGCAGAGCAACAACCAAGAGAGATGAGAAGGATACAAGCAGCTAAGCTCTCGTTTTTTTTTATGAATGGATCCGGCACAAATGATGATCGGGTACGGATGGGTACCAGTGGGCTGATGAGACCCAAAAGAAAGCTAACTATAAGTCAATGTTGATGCGAAGTTGAGAAGTGGATATCGGGGCGGCTGTAATCCCACCCAAAGCTCAGGTAGTGAATGGCGGCTTTGTGGCGGGACGCACTCTTGGAGGAATCCGTGGGGGGGAAAGCCCAGACTGCAGAGACGGAAGAAGGAGGAGGAGGAGGATGATGGTGTCATAGGATCTTTTGGCTCAATTGATTCTAATGACAGCAGGATGACGCTTTGGGAGAACACTGGACTTGGGAGGAGGCCATGACTGGTAGGAGAGACGAGCTAAGAGAGGGGGAAGAGGAGGAGAGAAAGAGAGGAGAGAGATGGAGAGCGACAGCGATAGAGAAAGAGATAACCATGGAGCAGAAGACTCGATGCTGAAAGGAGTATATTGGGATGGGGTGCCGGTAGAATACAAGAGATAGAACTCAAGGGAGATAAAGATAGCATCATTCTTCCCATTTAGTTTTTATCTTCTTTGGTATCTTTCTCCTTTTAATGCCAATGACAAAGTCATTCTGAAATTAAGAAATATGACTCATCTGCATTTTTTAGAATTCAAGTGAAAAAAAAATGAAATTTGGAATGAGCCCCAAAATCAATCAATGAATAAAGTGTTATTATAGGTGGATGCAGAGTGTGAGAAAAAGAAGAGAAGACATGAGTATCACGGAGGCAATAAAAGAAACATACAAACCAGTAGAGGATGATAGTGACTTCTGATTACAAAAAGCAATGGGGGGGGGGGGTTATTGCCAGAGATGTAGAAAGAGAGGAGGATGATAAGAAAAGATAAACAAATCAAATCATTGGGAGGGAGGAAGAGTAAGAGTTGGAGAGAAGGAGAAATAGATGGACAAAGAGAGAGAGAGAGAAAGGGAGATGGAGAGAGAAGAGAGAGAAGAGAAGAAGAGAGTAGGTGACCAAGAAGACAGTGGAGGAATGCAACTTCTCACCATGACCTACAACAGTGGTCTGCTTTCATCACTCTGGTCTATTTTCTGTCTACAACCCCTCCCTGTGGTACACCTTCTCCCCTTCCTCCTCTTCCTCCTCCCCTCTTCTCACCCCTCCTTCCTTGACATCACTTTTGGGCAACCACACCAAGAGGGGAGTGGCAGACCAGACGGGGGATGCTAAATAAGGAAGTTGCCGGTTCAGAAGAAGATACCCTGCGGGCAGATTCCGGCATCTTGCAAGGGATCCCTGGACCGAAGTCGAGTCAGTCGTGGCATCATCTTACCTGATGCTTTTAAAGGATGCCTTCCCTGTCCCCAAAGGTAATGGTTGAGCAATCTGAGATGGGTGTTGGTGGGGGGGGGGGGGGGGGGAGGGGGGAGAATGACCTTTTAAGGTCACAGTAACTTGGTAAATGTTATTTTTAGGGGAACGTCAATTAACCCCAATGCGGCGATCAATGGATCTACACAACAAGACGTGGCTCTGTGTGAGAGATTACTGCTGATGAAAAATTGGCAAAGAGAGGAAGAGCAAATATACACCTGAAAACATTTTCATCAGATGTAAGTAAAATTAAAGAGGAGGGCTTTGCATTTATAGCCTTCACATCAAATCGAAATTTGAATTTGTCACCAGATATTCAAGATACAGTATGACCAACAAATCTGTATAGATTTGGTGAAGAAATTATTTTGCAAGGCATATCATCTGTTGTCTCATCAAAATGATTGACTCATGTTCTTCCCAATGTTGACAAAATCCACAGGAGTTTACTTTATAAACCAAACTGTCAAGAGATCCAAGTGCTTTGGAGAGTTACTGTAATGATCATAAGTGTGTGGAATGAACATACCCGAACACCAATCTCTATTGACATGAGATAATATGTTGGTTCATCAAATACAGAAATTCTGGTACTAGCTAAACTTTTAGCAAAGTCTTTGTTGACACGTTTTCAAATAGAAAAGGAATACCTTTGTTATGCATTACAGAGAGTGTATTCTGAGGAACAAGGCATGGATTTTGAGGGAAAGTTCATCATTGATTTTCTGCAAATCCAAACTGCTGAATGGTGCACTTTCTTTCCACGGGGATCCTTCCCATTTTCTGTCCGTCTCTCGCTTTCCCCCAATTGGCTTTCCACCTCTACCCCCGAACACAAGTTGTGGCATTGTTTGCTCAAAGCATTCAGTTCGTCTTGACGTCAAAGCAGAAGATGTCACCTCTGGACTTGGCCAACAACCAACTGATTTACAAATGGGGAGAACATCTCACTGTCTGCCCGAATAAATGCTTTCTCGGGCATTTCGACACCGAGACCAAACTGCGCATCGCGAAAGTTTTCAGACCGTTGATCATAAAACAATCAAGACTAAAGAGTCCATGTCATGAAAGTGACGTATATATATGTACGAGCATCGATGAATCAGATTTCAGGGGTAGATTACTACATTCGCCATCTGACACTCAATCTTGGTCGCAGATGTTCCGCCACGAAGATTGGTAGCAAACTTGAGATCCAAGCGCAATTAGCAAAACTCTGTGCATAGGCGGATTGGGCACATATGAAACAGTTCAGACGAGACAAAATGAAAACAAATGCAACTGGCAGACAGAACATATTATCACAGAGTGACAGCAGCCAAGACTAATGAGTCAAGCTACAGAGATATATAACACTCCCTGCTTAAGAAGAAAAAGAGCTGTGATGCAGAAGATAACTGGAAATGAGTGATGTGCATGGGAAAGCTAATGATCATAATTCAATACACAATACCACAGGTTGCAGAAACAATAACCTCCTAAGAAAAAGTAAACAAACATATATGGAAAAGACAGATATCTTCAAACCAAAATTCCAATGATGGCATTTATAACAAGGGGAAAAGGCAAACAAACAAACCCCCCCCCCAAAAAAAAAAAAAAAAAAAAAACACACACAAGAGATTCTTCCTAGATCTTGTTTATTGATTTTGATCAGTTCATTGGTATGTATGTAATGGATACAAATACATGTACTGTATATACATATGATAATGTACCACTTTGATTCCCTCACTCCCCTAATGTTATCATCACTAGTTAATGAAAGAAACAAAACTAACATCAATAATTCATCACATCACTGTCAATGAACTTCTACATGAATGCAAGCTCATGTCCTCTGTTTGTGTATATCATGGTACTACAGAGTAACAAAGTGTGATGTCATAGCCATTCATTGCCATGGAAACTGGTTCTAAACAACCTCACCTGGCCAGAATATCTGCACACTATTGTTGCTAACCTTGGATGCCCCTGGTTCTGATCCAAGCTACAACAAAAGACTGTGACATCATTACTTTGGTGCTCTATAGTATAGGCCTAGATGGTACCAACGGGCAATCAGACAGACACACATGCATACATACATACATACTGTACATACATACATACATACATAAATGCATACACACATACATACATACATACATACTGTACATACATACATACATACATACATACATACATACATACATACATAAATGCATACACACATACATACATACATACATATACACACACACATAAAACAAACACACACAAAGCCCAAGATAAAGTGAGGGAGAATATTGTTGAAAAAAATATATATATTTGTCTTTGTAAGTCAGGGAAGAATTAACTGAAATCTACAAGGGGCTTCAGCAATCTGCAAGCATCAGGGCTAGATTCTCCAGATGTTGGGCATACTTCAGGTGCATGAGAGGATGTTTATTTCTACTCTTATTTTGTTGCGATTTCTCAGAGGCATAAGAAGTCGCACAGCAAGAGAATGTTGCTACAGTGACGGGTATTGATTTAGAATTAACTGTCGGTGTATTGTCACGGCCATTACACATCAGAAATTCAACCCCAGTAAGCCTTATGGACCAGTATGTTTACATCATGCATTCTTTGTCCGCAGTTGTGTTAATCATTTTATGTGGTTGTAAAACTCTTTGGATCGATAACAATCTGTTGAAAACATGAGGTACCTGGTATCTGTTATTCAGAACTTTACCGACCAAAGTCATCGCCCCAAAAGGGTAAGAGATTCAGATTTTAGTAATCCACTCCCACATCTTGCTTGAGACATACAGCATACACATATAGCTATCATATCTTCTGTCTATACCCTTGTCATTTTATGTGTGTGCACATCACACATTAGCTCCCATAATGAGCAAACTGGATACCTTAAAAAAGATGAGGTAATACTCACTTTTTGTACATGGTGATTTACGCTAATGGAGTTGTTGGTGGGAATGATGTCTGATAAGCAGACATACCAACAAACACACACACATACACACAAACACACACACATGCACACACTGGCAACACATTACATGTTTCTCACATGTACTGCCTTCTGCAGTCTCGTTACCATAAATCTTTTAAAAGCACTGCTCTTTTTTTTTTTCTTCTTCAATTATGGATGATCAGTTGCCATGGTAACGACTCTAATGCCTCCTACTGATGAGTATCAGGGAGAGCTTTGCCCTCATTTGAGCAGACATTCTGCATCATCTAGGACTATGGAGGCTCTTTTGGCTGCTAACACTACATTTCAAGCAATTTGTGAAATCTCGCGGTATACTTCCACATCAGTAAAACTTCATGGCTAATCCAGTCAGCTTTAATGCTGGCTTCAACCCACTGCGGACAAGCTGATTTTCTGCGAATCGGAGCCCATCAAAGTTACCTTGAAGATCCTCTGATATCAGGGTGAAAACACAAAATTCATTACAGCCGATGCATCAGCATTGTCATCCCTTTTTTTTTGGGGGGGGGGGGGGGTGGTTCCATGTAAGTAAGGGAAAGAATGAATTCTCTTTGATAGATTTCTTTCATAAACAGAGTTCATGTGTCCATGATATCAATTTTCATGCCTGTTAAATCATGTTCAAAGATAATACAGTTGAACCCTCTCTTATCCGGCCTCCCATTATCCGGATCTCTCTATTATACGGACGCAATCTCACCGTGATTTTTTTTTAAATAATTACGGGAGGAAGGGGTGATTCCCAACTCCTTGAGAACTCCTACACAAACACACATGAATAACATATTACTTCCAACATGATTAACATACATTACATCAAATTTCCTTCCAAATTGCTTACCTTCAGACATTTTAACATCCCCAAACATCCCCAAAATGTAACAATAAAAAGGTTGCAGTATACATATTACTACATGTGGTACTACAATGGGCTACATCAGTACATGTGTATGTATATGTACATGTATAAAGCATTGAGTCTCCCATATCCGGCCAAATCCCTTATCCGGATGAGCCCCGGTCCCGACTTGTCCGGATACGAGAGGTTCAACTGTACAATCTCTTTTGCATGGGATCAGATAAAATTTGTTCCATCTCATTTCAAGAACTTGGCAGAGTTATCGAGAGGAAAATATTCCAGGCCTGCTCAAATCTTGAAAATGCTGTCTCTGGGGTGAGCATGTGAAGAGTTCCTCCTCGAGAGAGAATCATGAGTGGCCTTTAAAATCCTTCCCTCAAAAGTTCGTCTCTTTGTGCAGCCAAAATGTCTGTCCGCTCATGTAAGGAGTTCGACAACGGCGACAGAGCCCGGCAACAATACCAGCAGGTGACGAGGCACGGGCGCGAGACGACGAGGGTTTTTAAGGGTTCTTTGCTACGGCAGGTGATGCGCACGACATTGATCGATACATCCTACTCCCAATTGCCTGCTATAATCGGACGCGGGCCGTTACCGCATCCCAAATCCCCGCTGTTCCTCAACCGTACGGTAGATACGGCAGCTTGTCTTTTTAAGTGCCTGGCCCACTGAAATAATCATCAAGATGTTATTTCTGGCTGGCACGTATAGAATGAAATCCACCGCTCTGTTCCCCCCTTAAACAGAAATCCTAATTGATAGTTGCCACCGACCGATTTTCTGGCGGCTGGGGTGTCTATTCCTGTCCCGCTTGTCTATATGGCTCTCTCCATCTCTCCCTATCACTCATGAAAAGACAAACACACTTACACACATACATACAGCACATACTCAAAATGTATGCATACATCCTTGTCCATAATGCCTCCTCCAAGCACGTTTGAAGCACATTCAAATGATGGATCAATCTTTGAATATAATATAAACGTTATTGCTACAAAAAACGAAGTACAGATTTGCGTAGGGCAAGGAGTCACAGCTGATGGCTAAGAGTAATGTGACAGCAGCTCAATGACAATTATGCATTGAACAAAACCGCAATCAGCTGCAATGCCACATTACAAAGGGCCTTGATTTCCTTGGGCTTATGGTGAGTGGAATGAAAAATTGAAATAATTTTTGACGGGACAATAGAGGTTAATTGAAGGTATGTATCCCTACTTTATGTTTGATCTGTTTGCGGGACTTAGAGTGAGGCATAAACATACTGATGAAGTGTCCTTGATGTTTTAGTTCTTCTTTTTTTTTGTCTTACAAAAGTATCTTGTAAACTTTATTCACAATGTAAGATCAACCACATTTCCCTTCGACGTCTCAGAATTAGGGTATATTGTTATACAGCCAACAAGATGACATTCACACAATAAGAAGCCTAATTACCTACTGACAGATCAACCGTGTTTGCTTCTTTTGAAAGCCTATATACATCCTGGTTCTTAGAAACAAGTGAGACATCAAATATGAGATTAGTTAACTCGGCACAATATATGCACAATGGGAGTAAATTTCCATGGCACACAGCTCGGCAGGGGAGTGGTTTGAGCTCTGTGGTATAGAACCACAGACTCTCAGTCTTAGGGTTCCTGATTCAAGTCTGCTGGCAGCAGTAGTATGGTACATCTAGGCAAGGCAATCTGAAGGTGAGCTGAGTGGAAACGCACCCCCGTGTTCGAGCACTTGTAATCAGTAGTACTTGTGTACCACTCATGTCTTAGTGTTTAAAAAACCAAGCTCACAGTCACTTCAAACATTCAGAAGAAGACCAGTTATGATTCTCTCCCAAGCTAGCGAGATAGATGGACACAAAGACAGCAAAAATAGAGATAGAAGAGAAAGAAACAAAGTATCATACAAAAAGACAGAAAAAGACACGAGACAAAAGAAAAGAAGAAATATTGACTGAGGGACACCAAGAAAGAAAGACAAATAGGTAGACAGACAGGCAGAAACAAAAATGGAGATGGAGGAAGAGAGACAAAAACAAAACATAGATACAGAGAGAAAAAAAGACAAAAGATAGATTAAAGAATCTGGAATACAGAGTGAAGGAGAGCATTACAAAAGGAGAGAAAGAGAAACATACATGGATAGTCTGTTGAATGAATGAATGAATGAATGAATGAATGAATGAATGAATAGTCAGACAGACAGACATATAGACAAATACAGAGATACAAAGACAGACAGAAAAATACAGATACAGAACTAGAAAAAAAAAAGATAGAGAAGAAAAGACATGAGACAAAAATTGAAATATATGCAGGGCGAGGAAGAGCGAGTGAGAGTAAGAGTGAGAGAGAGAGAATGCTGATTTTGCTAAGCTGTCAAGCTTTGTGATATATAAGTGCGTGATTGATGGATCAGCGTGCGCCTCTTCCATGCCGATTAATCAACACGCCGAAGAGTGGTGGAAAAAAAAATAGAAATAAACAAAAGAGCAGAGGGAAGCTGGTGGAGAGAAAAAAAAAAGCAATGTGACATTTTAAACTCGAAGAGAAAGGGTTCGCGGGGAAAAGTACTTGATATTAAACAAAGCCAAGGCCATAGTATAGACAGTGTATCTAGCCCCTAATCCACAGGGTGCATGCCGCGCTTGATGGATGCAATATGCTGCACTTTGTTCAAAGATGTTCCCGAGCTTAGATGCATCATCAAATCTAAAGTGGGCACATATGGAACTATATGCCCTATCAGACTGCCGCCACTATCCTGTCTTCGTGCTTTTCATGGGAGATTTTTTCATCCTTCAGCACGATGTCGCGAGAAATTTCCCTGCCTCAGGGCAAATCTACTGCACATGATTCTCCTGTGGGGATGAAAGACACATTCCAAAAATTCAGAGAATGTGCTTGCAAGTTATTCAAGCCAAGAATGTACATGTGACATCTATTGCACCCGATCTTCCTTTTCATTAATGTATAAATAGATTTGTCATTTATCAACCACAATATCGTGCAACACATAAGCTGTGATTATCCTTTCATCATTGTCATTATATCAACATTATTATTATCAACATATCAAAATTACCCTTATTGTCAACACAAATGCTATCATAAAATACAAATGCTTTGACTACCATTAATCATCCCTATCATTACTATGATCATAATAAATGGCTAAACATGTTTCACTGAAACCTCCCTCAAAGGTCTGATGAAAGTTTTCCCACGAAGGAAAAAGAAACTATGAATACCAAGTATTCTGACACACAAAATGTCCGGGGGAAAATAATCGGCTTCAAATCGTTCTTTCAATCTAGCATAAATCTACCACGTCTTTAGAAAGGTTTACTAAAAGATACAACACTTTCATTCAGATAACTTCAGGTTTGACAACAGAGATTAAAGGGACAGAAGAGATTAAAATACAATAAAGACAGAAAGAAAGAAAAACAAAATTGAAGGCACTTCAAAGGTGGTACGTGATATCCAGGTCACATACTCTTGAATAGTGAGCTGCCATTACAACTTCGGGGTCCATTTGTGACCATGGCAACCAGAATGCCTCGCTACTGCACTTAATGGAATCGTTAGCCTTAATTTCCGGCCGCAAACAATTAATCTTCGCGACTTCCTTGGGCTGATCTGCAAATCTTCTTCACTGTAGGTTTGAATACGAAGGCATATGTTGTGCTATAGTCTTGCAGTTGTGCCGAGATCCGTATCAGATACTCAAGTTATACAGCAGAGATTACTGTGGCTAATTGTGAATGCTTCCATGCAGCCCTTCGCATCTGTCTTATGCAAGTTGGGGTGGGGGTGGGGGAGATTACATCTATACAAATCTGAGACTTTCCAACCCCTCGAACATTCGTGACGAAAGATTTCAGTAGATTGATAAAGACTGAAATCTTGGTCCTATCAGTTGATCTGCAAAGCACTAGATTCTTCCCCCCCCCCCCAACTTCTGTCCTCTAGCTTTACCTTATCCACTCAATATTAGCATCACGATTTCAGCAAGATTCTCAAGACATATTGGCTTGGGATTGTGTGTGCCATTTTAGTGATATTGCTTGCTGACTTTTTTCCCCCCCTTTCTTTCTTTCTTGCTTGTAAAATTGACCTGGATCTGAATGTAATTTCCTGGTACCTTTTCATTTCATCATTATTTCAAAGGCACTGTTGATAACAATATACTGTAAAACCAACAATTTTCACTTCCATTTCTATTTTACAAATTTTGCGAGAGCCGAGATTTGCGAAATTAAAATGCATGTGAAAGTTCTTGTCTACACTAGAGAATTATGCATTAAATGCCAGTGGCAATTTGATGTACATTCTAGTCAGTCATCCTGTTTTTCCATGTATTTCCACTCCTCAATTATCAATCAATGACTTTGTTACTGTGTAAGTGACTTTGTGCTATATTCTCGTATGAAATAGGAGTGCAGAAATGAAATGAAATGAAATCAATAAATCGAAACGTACAGCAATGAACCCAAGCTTTGAAATGATCTTTCCTACTGCTACCTGTACACGTATCTCCCTCTCCACATATCAGCTGTCTTCTTGGACTATCCTTCTTCCTCTTCTATATTCTAACAACCCTCTTCTATTTCTCTTTCTTCGTTTTGTTTACCTTAAAATATCCTAATGCGTTTGTTTTACTGCCGTGTCACAGGCCAAATTTGCACATTGTCCTATCCTCTGGTGTTGTATATGCATTGCAGTGTCTCATGTTGCTGTGGCCACGTTGTATTTCATCATCTTTCTCTGTCTTCTTTAGAGAGCCTGATAACTCAACCAACTTGGTTGGATCAAAACCAGCACTTCTTAATTCTTTCCTTCTGATGCAAGATTCTTCTTCTTAAATTGATTGCGTAAGATGAGAGAAGATCCTACAATGCATAGAATAAAAGCTGCAATACTGAAATGATAGTCCATTCAAACATTTGACTGTTACACTGGCATTAACCATTGAGTATGAGTGATTTTGCTACAACACGTATTTCCTATAGAACCCTGCCCCGAGTATACTCGGGCCTCGTCCTCAATGGGGTAAACAAATTTAAACACATACACACACACACAAAAGGAAAAAAACCTATTACATTGAGACATGCAATTAAATTGGGCTGTGTATGATTGTTGTCTTGACAAATACATGACATTATTTCACAAATGGATGAGAGAGAACTGGTCAATAAACAAATCCTCTTGTTTCTCTGAAGAAAAACAAAAAATGAGACAAGAAACCTGACAGAAAAACAAAGTAAGGAAAAAATGGCTGTCATATATGTCACCTCTCAATCCATCAAGCTATTTAACAATTTATATACATGACCTACATCCCATGTGTGTCGCCTGCTGACTGTTTACACTGGAAATGGTTTATAGGCTGATCAAACGTCTTGTACCACTTTGTGACGGACAATGGTTACATGAATAAACGAGTGGGCCACCAACGCCGCCGCGCGACGCGGCAAAAACCGAAGCATTACATTCTCCCCGACTCTTGTTTGCCACATCTCGGCCAAATAATCTCAACGCCGTGGCGAGCTCAACTGTTTCCAACCCCCGACGAAAGGGGAGGGGGGCAAAGGTGGTGGACAGTAAAACGGCTGCGAGATTTTTGTGTGACATCTATGTGCTCTGTTTGATGTACTCGTGCGATTCAATGTTGCTCCAATCAATCACTCCAGAATAACAAATCCCATGTGTGTTATGGTTTCTCGTGAGGTACAGTCTCTCTGGCCATCTTTTGTGACGGCGCACCCTTTAGCTCATGCGAAGACTTCAATCATACAATCCCATTTTCACCCTCATCCCCATCTTGCCAACACTCCTCATCCATGTCCTGCCCCACCCACACCCTCATCCCGCCCCCCCCCCCCATCCATTACCTCCACTTTGTCTTAAACACCAACACCAAAACATCTCTGTTTGCCGAGTGGAGGTGGACTTGGGGAGACGCCTACTCGATGCCCCCGATCTACAGTAGATGTCGAGTTGGAGCCATACTCGGTGATGTACGCTGAGAAATGAATTCTGGATTTGTGCTGACAGTCAACAAGATACAAATAGGTCACATTCAACAAGTCTGCATCATTATTACAAATCACTTGTTGGGAATCAGATAGGCATAGATTTTGACCATGTTTTATAGACCTAAAACACTTCTGGCTCTGTACACTGTCAATTTGTCAACCTTTCTTCTTCACAGTCCTTTTAAGTTTGCAGTCATATTTTCCCAGCCAACCAACTTCTAAACTTTTTCTCTGTAGATAGTTGTTTGTGTAAATATAGCACTTTCCAAAAATAGACCAAAATCACCTAAATACACAAAAAATAATTAAATAAATGGACTGATATTACTGTAACTGGGGAAAACCACAAACTGAAGATGCCTTTACAATTCTTTTCAATAGTCATCAAGATACTATGTGCAACTGTCACATCAAATTTGTCAGCCCTCTGCAAGGGGACAACTGTAATTGTTTCTACTTTGCAGCACAAAAAAGTGGATTTACAACAACAACCACAAAACTAAGTACGTTTCTGAAGTTTTCCAGCAATTGCTCTGACCACAAATCATTGGGCAGGCTGACCAAAAAGAAGCAGCTTTCTTGGAGACACTAAATATCTGGGATGGCATCTGTTTTGCTGATCATGCAACTGAGTTGATATACTATTATTCACGGAAAGAAGCATTACTTTATTAACACATCATGGCATTGGTTGAACACAGAGCAAAATTTAACTATCATCTGGAGGGTAAAAAATATATGAAAATATGAAGTTTTTTGACTCCTAAAGATCTTCACAAACTCAAATATAATCATATACTCTAGTGGAGCTTTACTGGAGTGATTATGAACCTATTTCACCCCTCTTTATGTCATAAAGTTTTCAGTGAGGTGAAAACTACTTCACGGCAGATAATTCTCAGCACCCTGAGTTCCTATGTACCTGTAGTATCTCCATGTTTGACAAATATTTGAAGTGGCTACATCTCACTAGGAAGGAACACCTCACATGCAGATAGTGTATACAAGCCATTCACACCTTATCGGTAAGTGATGTGTAAACATGGCTTCATTCCCAACTGATAGTAGTCTACGCAAAAGACTTTTGTATGTATTTATCATGTGGAATGTCCATGGTACTTACAAGTAAAGGTACTTAGAAGGCTGGAGATGAATTTACTGTGTGAGTATTTGTTGATTTTATTGAAAATGAGCAAAATCAAGCAAAAGATACCTCAAGTAAAAAAATGTTTGATGACCTACTGACATTCAATCTAAAAAAAAGAAAAAAAAAGTTGTTTGGGTTTCCAGAAATTTGTCCCTGATTAATAAGCATACATTTGAGTTTATTTTCTTTGCTGTAACAAACAACTATGGCCATGTAAATTTTGTGTGAGGTCAATAACATCCAAAATTCATTAAATGATTTAATTTCTTTTTCTAGTTTTTGAGAATTTTCCTATGTAATGCAGCTATAATACAACCATAATGAACCAGCTTTTAAAATCCCAGTCGGTTTTGATTGTCCCCACTAAGTTCCAGTAGTCAACAGGTTCAATAAGATGGGTTAAAATACACAATATTCAACTCCATTGGTAGTTTGACCTATAAGGTCAGGTGGAGATAGGTCTAGGAGGACAGACTAATTCCGAAAAAGAAAAAGAGATTGGAAAAAGGGGCGGAGCATTCAGAGATAGCTGCTTCTACAGCACTGCCCTCATCAGTGGGGGTTGGGGGGGGGGGGTTTAAGGAGCACCGGTGTCCTGCTTCCTCAAATTCATCAGAGGTGTCGGGCGCTGCGATAGCTAAATATTATCTGACCATATTTCATGTCCAGTGTTGCAATTACCCAGGGGGCTCCATACCAGATAGCCAATCATTAACCAGTGTGTGCAGCCATCTCCCTTACTTTATTTATTCCCTTCCTCCTCTGCGATCTCCTTCGTTTTCACTTTCACCATCTTCTTTTCCAACTATCATTTCTCTTTCATCATCATTACCTTCTTCTGTCTTGTACTGTATGCACCATACATTTCCTTGGGTTATAATTTTCAAGAATTTTGTAAGTCTGTGCTCTTTGCATACTCAACAACACACACAAAATATCAACTCTGATCCTGATACGAATGTGACGTGCATGCGTACATTTCTCCTTTCATTACTGTACTTTACGACTGCATAGTTGAGCACTTGTGAATTTGTTGGGAAGTCCCGATTAGCATAAAAAAGAAAAAAAATTTGCTTACTAAATATATGCCATATACAGTATATCTTCATCTTTATCATTTTTTTGTTCTTTTCCAATTTCTTTTTCTTCTTTATCTTCCTCTATATCCTCTTCTTTCTCATTTCATCTTTTATCTCTTTATCTTTTTCATCTTCTTCCCTTCCAGCACCGTGTACTCCGTTTTCTTTCTGCGAGATGGCATGACAGTGGACTGACAGTGAATTGAGGAAGATGGGAATAGATTTTGCCGACTGATGCCGAGGAGCGTCTGAAATTCAAGGAGCATGTTTTGATCAGTGATTTACTGTATTCTTGTCAACAGCTTTCAGAGACAGTTTTCGTGAAGCATGACGACCGCGGTCGGAATTATATCCTCGCAATGCCCTTTGCCCTTCTTGGGAAGTAGCAGAAAATAGTTCATAAATGATTCGAATTGCCCAGTGCTATTTTCATCACCTTGTTTATTTTCCTGCTCTTGAGTGAACTGACTGACATTTTAGTAATTTTTTCTCCTTCCCTTTTCAGCCTCTATGGGTGCATAATATACAGGACATGTGCCCCAACATAGACTCCCCTTACAAGAGCATTATGCAGAAAAAAGGCTTTAAAAGTTTCTCCATTTGAATTTCATTAAGAATTGATGATGTCTCTCTTTGAAACAGAGCAAAGATTTAACCCGTTGAGGACGGGCTTATTTTGCTACAACACACATTTCCCATAGACTCCTGCCCGAGTATACTCGGGACTCGTCCTCAATGGGTTAAGCTCAAACTTCATACCATAAAGTTACAGTTGCTAATCAGACTGGTAATAGTCATGTAGAATGGTGTTGTACCGCAACTGGGACGAGTGGATGATATTAGGTCAGTGCTTGTAGATAAATAAATGAACATGCCTCCTGGTGCGGTTGGGTGTGAACTCATATTACGTTTAGTGTAATCTAATTGTAAACTGTATAATAACCCAATTAGATATCTCTCTCTCTCCCTTTCTCCCCCACCCCCCCCCCCCCCCCCCCCCCCCCCGCCTTGTGATCCGCTAAGGAATAGCACCGATGCCTTCCGCGTCATTAGGCCACTGCCACCTTGATTAATCTGCACAAGTGGGGCGGAGCTAAACCGGTCCCGGCATGGCGTGGCATGGCGACATTTTCGGTTGAGTGATGAATGCGGTGCAGCGTTTCGTTTTACGTGGGCATCTCTACCCCGGGAAGGAACGGGAGAGGCGGGGGGGGGGGGGGGGGAAGGGGGGTTGGCACTAGCCAGATAGTAAGAGCCTTCCTCACATTCCACAAACAAATTCCCCATAATGTTTACATTCTTCAGTATCGTCTCTTCTGTGGTTTTTTGTTGTTGTTTTGTTTCTTTCATCCAGATCTTCCTATATCCCATATCTCTCCTATCTCGGGGCTCAGATGGTCATCTCTTGTCCATGCAGCCAACAATCCATCTGTGCATGAACATGAATTTGTCAATCAAACCATGCATCTCTTTTACGTCATGGGTAACTGTTCAAACATCAACACAGGACCTGTTAAGTACTGTACGAACTGTTTTGGGGTTTGTTTTTTTGTTTTTTTCCCACCAGGGTTTAATTGTCGTGAATATGATGTGTTACTGTCCGGTCGCGAAATCAACAACACGCGAACATACCATCATGTACATTGAAGAGACGTGCACTTTTATATCAGTGTCACATCGCAAAAACAACATCTCGTGAAAACGTCTGCAACCTTCTCATTCAGATTTTTACAGTAGACAAACTATAAACAGTGCACAATCAAGCAAAACAAGACAGCTTAACCTGTTGAAAACTGGTCCATAGTATGCTCAAGGAAGGTGTCTACAGGAAATGTGTATTGTAGGAAAATCAGCTTGTCCTCAAAAGGCTAATGACAAATTGCAGCTTTTATTCATAGTGAATATGGCATTCCTTGTGGGGGGGGGGGGGGGGTTGTCTATCATATTACACTTTTTCACATATCTTCACAGGGATGACAGATTTCACGGTTTAACACAAGAATACAAACCACTTATAATTTCACAAATATAATTTGCAAAATTTGGAAAAAAAAAGCAAAATATCCTGCTTATACATTGGAGTAATTGCTCTAAGATTCCCCACATGTACCAGTAGCATCTGTGGAGGGAGGTGAGTGCATGGAAGAGGTGATGGAGACAGGGGAATTAAAAGGAGTGGATTACCACACATAGATGACAACATCTGCATTTGTGACCTTTGACCTCAGGTATACAAGGCGAGCAAAAGAAAAATTGAATGCCATGAAGTTCTCTGGAGTAAGCCGGAGAAGAGTGATGATCGGGCGAGGAGTCGTATGTGCATCACGTAATCTCTTTGCCATTTTCCTATCTCACCTTTCTCTCTCTCTCTCTCTCTCTTTCATAATCACCTTGCCTCACATCATTTACAGTTTGTACCAAAGCTACCCCACCCCCAACTCTTGAAATCTAACACCTTTCATATTTCTCCCTCCGCCTTACTCTGTTCTTCTGCCCCCCCCCCCCCAACTCTTTTTGAATATTTGGAGAGCAATTCTTTTTCGCAGCTCTGAACTTTATCCACACAGGCTGTCTGTCTTGATTACCACTATAATGGTAATTTGTTATGAATCCCCTTTGCAAAATATCACATGTAGTGATCTACATGTAATCACCTTTGTGGTATTAAAACACATTCAAATCTTTCTTCCATTTGGCCTTCTCATCTACCTGTACGCATGGAGCTGATGACTTGCTGTGAATGTATTGTATACACCGAATATTTTGCAAGACTTTTATTTTCGTGAATTTTGCGAGTCAGGTGCTATTCGCGAAATTAAAGACACACGAAAATAATAACTCTGATCCCGATATGAATGTAACACACACATATACATTTCTCCATTCAGTACAGTACTCCACGATCGCGAATTTAACCCCTCATGAAATCATCGGGAAGTTCCGATTCGCAAAAATTTAGACTCGCTAAATATATGGTGTATACAGTATTGAAATTAGTCATATTCAAGTTCAAACAATTGCTGGAAAGTGACACTCTCACACATATTCAAGACTCTTTTTTTTTTTTTATTTGCTCCCTGATCGACTATTTCCAGGGGGAGAATGAACTGAAACAGCTATGAAAATCCTGTAAAACAAAACAAATGATTTCTTAATGATGAGAACAACTCAGGCTTACAAATTACAGTAATTCAAGCTGTCTAAACAAATTTTCCCACAAGCTACTGGGCACACGGCAGTGTAATTTCACTCACAAGAAGTAGAGATACAGGCAGGAAGAAAGATTAGAAGTAACTAATTCTTATGTGATTTTCCAAATGACAGTGGGAATAAATCATTGCATAATGCAATAAATTAGCAATCAATGTGTAATTAACCTATTCCCTGTGTACGAGGTAGCTCTGTCATCATTCATAAATCAATGGGGCATATCTGCGGGTGATTTGCGCAAATTTATTGCTTATCAAATACACGAGCGAACGCTCAAGCGGGCTCAGCCAAGCATTGTTCGCTGGCTCATTTCCCGATCATGTGATCAGTCTGGTACGGCTGGCTGATTAATTTCATTACGTGCAATTTCCAGCAAATCAGAAATATCTTCGAAGCTGTGTCAACTCCAGATGATGCTTGTTAACCTACATCAATCCAAGCTTTATTTGGATGAATAAATGAAATGTGAACTTTGTGATAGGGAGGCTTCCTCGCTTATCTCATTTGCTTACTGAATTATGATATTCTTAAAAAATGCATTATGTAAAATGTCATGAAAATGAGGGTTACTTTCTTTATCACATTTCATTGTCAGTACTGCATTTATGTACAGATTAATGCATCTATATCACAAAAATATATAAAGTAACCTCTCACCCATACACATTATAATGATAACATCACTTGCTGTTTTAATACAGTTCCTTGCCACTATAATGTACACCAATATATGAATATATATATGAATACATATATCATACAGTCACATCTGAAAGTAGGACACACTGAACCTTTGGGACAGGTGTTAAATTGTGTATGTCATGCAATGACAAATGTTCTCACATAATGCACATGAATGACTTGACTTTAACGCAAGACACACTAAACTTAGAAATTACTAGTCCCACATATAGATAGTCATAATGGCAATTCTCAGCACAAATATTTCTCTGCCATAAGTCCTTTCTGTTTTTAATCTATGGTTTGTTCAGTCTTTGGGCACTGATATATTCAACTATATACATATGTTCACGACAATAAAATGGGGGGATTTTAGGCTCCTTGAAGACTCTTAGTGAGTTCTGAGGAATTTCATGAAAGGAAAGGTGTGAGTGAGCAGTGGGGGTGGGGGTAGGGGGTAGGGGAGGGGATAGGGGAGGGGAAGGGGATAGGGAAGGGGGTAGGGGAGGGGTAGGGGAGGGGAAGGGGGTAGGGAAGGGGGTAGGGGAGGGGTAGGGGAGGGGATAGGGGAGGGGAAAGGGATAGGGAAGGGGATAGGGGAGGGGATAGGGGAGGGAAGGGGATAGGGGAGGGGATAGGAGAGGGGAAGGGGGTAGGGAAGGGGGTAGGGAAGGGGGTAGGAAAGGGGGTAGGGAAGGGGGTAGGGGAGGAGATAGGGGAGGGGGAGAAACTGGCTTGTGGTGTGGATGCTAAAGGGATTTACCTGGTAAGTTACTTCATCTCCTAATAACACTCCCCAAAGGTGCCACAAACTCACAGATAGCCAGATGTCTGATGTATCCCGCAGAATCTGTAAACTTTGATATTTGCACCGCCGAGGGGATGGGGGGGGGGGATGTAATGGCGTGCCTCGTCCCGGGGCAACTCTCACAAATTTGCAATGTGATCATAATTGATAATCCTGACACTCTCGAGATTGATATCAGCTCCATGATGACAACCATATCATTTTGGTTGCATATTAAAAGGGGGGGGGGGGGGGCTGACACTTGGGTGGGTGATGGAAGAGTGACATAGACAGAGGTGAAAGATACAGGTAGTCCTGCCATCTTTAATAGCCTCACTCCACAGCATACTAGGAGCTACCAGAGAAAGACGTACATGAGAAGAGGGATGGTGGGGGGGGGGGGGGGGGGGTTGGAGATTGAAGGGGATGGGGTTGGGGTTGGAGAGGAAAGGAAGAGAAGAGACCGCTAGAGAAATAACATGACAACCAAAGCATTATTTTTTGGTGTGGTTTGTTTGTTTGTTTGTTTGTTTTTTTTTTTTGGGGGGGGGGGGCAGTTGGGAGGGGGATGTTACATTTGCCAGGGTCAATACTAGGCAGGCTAGACACTGTTGTGAAGGGATAGTTATCTCATAGGAATTTGTGTGTTTTGGTATCTAACCCTGCCCATGCAATTATTGTAGAAAATCACTGACATCATGTTGAGAAATTGACAAAGTCAATGGCATGAGTTTAAGAGGGCACTCTAATAATCTCTTTCATTTATACATTAACATGTTCAATAAAAGCAGTGCTTAGCATATTTGAAATTTTCTCTAGCAGTTTTCTCAAATGCTACTTGGGATATACTGTATGGTTCTGGCAGTTTAACACACACAATTACCTCACATCTCTAATATCATATATGATCGAATTCTCAGGGATTCTCAACAAGCGCCAACTATGTTGGCTAGTGGGAGAACTCCATTCCCACCATAAGATCGGATTATGCTTGGAGATCTTTAGCAGGCGAAAGTATCATCAAAAGGTAATTTTTTGACTGATTATGATAAAAAAGAACTTTTACACAGCTGAAATTCCAATCGGATGAATCTTTTTCAGCGCAAGAAGGAGTGAGCAGGAAGGTAAGGAAAGAAGAAGATGGAGGTAGGAACAGATTCATTCATTAGACAATGATTTAATAACCATTATCAGATGAAGATTACACATCAATCTATGAATTTGTATTTGACAGAGAGGATATGGTATGACAGCTAGAGAAAATATATACACACTTATATTGCATAACAGCACCCTGAGAGAAAGGTTCCAACCATCACAATCTTGAGGAGGAAATACTGAGTTGGTATTGAGAGACTTAAACAAGGTTGGGGCCGAGCGCCAAAAGGAGAGCATATTAGACACAAATATAATAAACGAAGAAATGGATGAAGCACAGCAATATCATCCATATGAATTTCAACTGATGACCTCATTCTGATAGGAGAAAAAAGAATGTAATCTCATTACATCTCATCTCCTCTTATTTTACATTCTGAACGACTATCTTTGATGACAAACACATGCGGGGAGAGATGATCGTTACAATTACACCTGACACCCATTCCAATTAACCCACATAGACTTCTTCTGGACATACGTATATCGAGGCACTGCTGTGCTGGAAAGATAATTCAATTAGAATTGACTCTATATACAGAGTGCCCATAATGGAGGCAATAATGGCTTCTAATACATAAATATAAATCATATATAAATATAAATATACAGTAGAAGAGAAAGGGAGACAATGGTAAAGAGGGGAGAGGAGGAGGGATGATGAGGGCAGAGAAATGCTAGGAATGGGAAAGTAAGAGCAGAGTGCCACATAACTTTTTTTTTTAACCACATGTCCAGTTGGGCAAGCAGATTTTTTATATCGTTGCAAAACACTGCAAAACACTTTGCTTGCTCAGCAAGCATTTTTTCATTGCTCAAATACACTTGTATGACTTGATTTACTTGCCCCAGGTAATCAGGCAAGAGTTATGTCGCACGTTGGTAAGAAGAAAAAAAATTATGACACTATTAATATGTTACAGCTATTTATACGACATTATATTTTTTGTTGTTGTTTGCTTTTCCTGCAGCACCTTTCAGATGCAGCACCTCATCTTTAATATTCTAGCTGCTTTATTAGATACACACCATGGCAACAAAGCTTCTTTTCTAACATCCCAATTTTGTATCTATAGACAGCAGAGCCTGGAAATATTTCAATGACCCCAGAAGAAGAGACCAAAACAAAGAAATATTTATGGCTCGGATGGATGAAGACTCTCCTGGATAGTGTGCCGGGTTGCTTCAAATCAAGCGAAAAGTCAACCAGATATCATTCTTTCATTCTTTCTGAAGAATTTGTTCAAGATACATTATCATGTGATTTACTGAAAGTCAGTCTGAAATATATGAATATATATATATATATATATATATATATATATATATAGAGAGAGAGAGAGAGAGAGAGAGAGAGAGAGAGAGAGAGAGATAGACACAAATATATTCATATGCTTTGTTGTTGTTTCTTTTTAATTCACAGCAAAATCACAGATTCTTCCTTCCCGTCCTTTTATGGAAGCACACAGTTTTGACCATGGATGTAAATGAAGAGACAGCAGGGACAATTTTGTAATGAACACCATTAAATCACTGCATGATATTCTATACACGTTATAGCCTGCCAAAAATAATTTCTCAATTTTGGCTCACTCTTATTAAATTACACACTGATCCCCACCCCCCCCCCTGATATGAGTGACATATGAACAGCTGTTGACAAGAGAGTAAACAGAAGTATCATGTAGTACATTTACACGACTGTATAAAGAGGCCATCTAGAGGATAAGCTTTGTTGTTGTTTTTTTCAGCGTCAATAGCTAGGTGTGTGTGTGTGTGTGTGTGTGTGTGTGTGTGTGTGTGTATGTGTACTTAAGTATGTGTGTGTACAGGCCATTCTTGTCCTGCTAACAACAGCTGGGCTGAAAATGCCAACATCAAAATGGTGGTACTGCGCAATAACAGTTCGCTGTCCTCAAAACCCTTGGGCAGTGTAAACGTCATCCTTCAAAACACATTAACACTGGCACTGACAGCTCCTGTCAACACATTTCCAAGTGCTGTATTTCTTTCTTTTATTTTTCATGTTCTGACACATCAATCATCGTTCCAACTGTGGAACAATGGTTGGCGAACCCAAAATCTCTGATTCAGGTCACTTTTATGTAAGTTTTTTGCACTAGCAGACAACTTTTCTATGCAAGGAGTAAAATGTCCACATCTTCTAAAGATTACTTTTCTTGTTGAGAGGGATAAACTCAATAGAACATTTCAACATCATGTCATTGAGACAATAAATATTTAGCATAATCTGAGTGATTGGGGTTAATGCATAGCTCATGAAAAGAAGGTATTGAACAATGCTCCTTGTACAAAAACAAAACAAAACAAAACAAAACAACACCCCACAAAAACAACAGACAGACAAACATAAACATACAGGCAAACAAAAAATAAACAAACAATACCTTGAAGGAAACTTATCATCTCGCTAGGACCCACAGGTCAGCTGACCCCCACTAGGATCCACATTTATGCCACATAGCTCCCTTTACAGGATATTAAAGAAATGTTTATGAGCCGCCAACTCCCTACAACATCTACCTCCCATGCGCCCACCCCAACCCCACCTCCTCTTCCCCTCCCCTTGCCTCTCCTAGATTCTGCAGTGGCAGAAGAAGCTATGCACTCTCTGGCATTTCCAGGTATGTATGTATGGTGCAAAAAGAAAATACAGACGACGTGCAGATGAGAATGTAGCCTACGGTTCTTCAACTTTTTTTTTTTTTTGATCATACAGCAGAAAGCCAACATTTGTTCCCCAGACCTCACAGTCTCACATGCCTGGCATAGCAAGACCGACGGACACGATCGTAAAACTGGCACAGCCGCAGAAATAATGGAGGGCCTGTTTGGGAGGGAGCGCCGTGGTCGAGAAAACTCGAGCCCGATGCTCCGCGCGGTAAATTATATTCCTCGTTATGCTCTCTCTCGTTAGGGTAGAATTACTGCGCTCACATCGGGTCCATACCACAAGGAAAAAAGAGACGCAGCTGGCTGAGAAGATTGTTACACGCGGACGGGGTGCGTATGGATATCGACTGATTGATTGAGGCTTGTCTCATCTGGAATCTCTCTTCATATTCATGCTTGGCATATCCATTTTGCACCAATTTCTGCTCTGTTTTCAATCTCTTTTCAAAAAGAAATCTCTCCAACAGCATTGACAGCACGCCTTACTGAAGCACTGGTCATATCTCATTATCGAACAATCAGTAAAGCTTAATTAGATATCACTTTTCTGAACGCAAAACATAGCAGGTACTTGAAATGTCAAATCCCCTCTTGTTTGTCTTGAAAGCTGCGGCCTGAGAAAGTCAAGGGGCAGCTCTGTGCTCATGAGACTTTATTGATGACGTAGGAACATAAATACCAACAGCGATTACGCTCGCTGTAAACATAGCACGCATGCTTGCTGCCTCCGCTTTACTAAGTGGTCTATCAAAATAGATACATCCAGGCGCACACGTACATAGCACGCATGTTTGTTGCTTTCAGCCATACGAAGCGTGCTATCAAAATAGATACGGGGCACAGTGTATATTCATTTCGGTGCCCCTAATGTGTTTTCTATTTTGATGGTGATGTGGGTTTACACCTGCCTTCCAACTCTCCTTGTCTGCTCCATACCCAGCTCCCTCCTTACCATCATATCCCTTCCCATCTATCTCTTTATCTCTCCACCTCTCTATAAATATCTCCCTTTATCTTGATACTTATCTCTGTCTATCTATCTATCCTCCCACATCTATTTCTCCTCTATCTCTTTACACTTTCCCATCTTTCTTTCCTTCTCAAACTTTTCCTCATACTCATCCCTCTATCTATCTTCTCTTTCTACCCCTATATCTCCCTATCCATCACTTCATACTATCTCATATATCTTTCCTTCTCTATCTAGTCTTTCAACTTATCTCTCTTTCTATATATCCTCTTCCCACCCCTATCTCTCTTTATCTTTCACTTTATATTATATCTTCCTTTCGTTCTCTAGTCTTTATACTTATCTCTCTCTATATATATCTTCCCATCTCTATCTCTCCTTATCTATCTCTTCATACTTTCCCATCTTTCTTTACTTTCATATCTAGTCTTCATATCTATCTCTCTCTCCCTACCTTTCTAAAACACATGCCTTCTCATGACTTGTCTTTATATCCCTCTATTTCTCCCCCGTCTCTTTACTTCCTCATGTATGCCACAGATTTGCTTAAACTACTTTTTACCTGAAATGCAACAATTTATTTGATATTTTTGGAAATAACTGTCACACAGAACCTTAAAAATGTATGACTGAATTAAAGACCCCTACTTTTCATCTCTATTTCTCAAATGAAAAACAACAAAGTAAATGTTTGGGTCCTACAAACTTAAATCTGTGCAGGTCTTTTAACTGAAGATGCAGAGACTTTGCAACTTTGACCTGAAAACAATACAGTAAAATTTGTAGAGTCAACCAGTGAGAACAAAGTCTAGTTTTCTTTTATAATGCATCAAAATCAACACAACCTTAAAAGGGCAAGAGGAAAGAAAGTAAAAGCAAGAAGAAAAAAAAGAAGAGCAGATTCACCTTAACATCTATATATGTGCATGCAAGTTCAAATCCCTCTAACAGACACAGGAGGGGGTGTACCTTTTACCTCAATATCTCTGCTTCCCCCCTCTGTTTTTTTCATCAAAAGGTGGACCCGCTGTTGAATCCCTCTGGAAGTCACACTAACCCTGCTTGGCGCGTCATCTGCTCTTGGTTTACAACCCGTGCCTCCTCGTGCCGGAGGGAGTGAGCGGGGCATGCCAGGGGCCCCCCCAGCGGGACCAGCATCAAAATTGGGAAGTGATGCGGGGAATGCCAGCAATGTTTTTTCTTCGGGTGGAGGACGGCTCGGCTCGCGCCGGCTGCCCTCCTCCCTTTCCCCATTGCTACGGCCGAGCTTGGTGACAGGATTGGGTCAACCAGTGCAACAGATCCCCCCCCCCCAAAAAAAAAATGGACCCTACGAGTGACCGACCACAACAGCTTTGACTTTGCAGCTGCTTCTCAGTCTTACCAGTGGACATTTAAGCCCGCCGCACACTATACGACTCACGACCTCACGACTGACAGACTTTGGATCCGAAATAAAAAACTAGTATCCACAGAATAAACACCCCTTGTTTAATTCAGATCCAAAGTCTGTCAGTCGTAAGGTCACGAGTCGTATAGTGTGCGGCGGGCCTTAGGTACATCTTGTCATGTAGTTTAACCCTGTCCGCAGCCCCCGAGTCAAATGCTATTGCTATAGTAAATGATATTCTTTTAAGGTGCTTTCATAGAGTTAATATGAAAGATGAAACCAGAAGTGAGAAAATGGTGTGTGAAGTCCATTTGAGGGTAATGAACATTATCCTCCCTCATATTTACCCCTTTTCTCTAGGATAATGTCTTCTGTCAAGGATCATGGCACAACATTTTCAGTAGACGGAGCAGCCTGGGTTTTTATTTGACAAACCTTATAATTTTTCTTTTAATTTGGGGTTTTTTGAGATCTCTACTGCTTGATATGGTACCATATCTCAACATCTCAAAACAAAATATATAGTCCCTTAGAGGATCTTGCAATAATTTGAATAGGAAAAGAAAAATTTGACTGTTGAATGATGATGATATACATCCATGAATCTAAAGCACTCACCAATAATGAAATAAATTTTGCATTCAAATTTTCATGTAAAATGCAACACCATCAAAGCAGCCACAAAATATCCCATATATCTAATTCTACACTGTAAATCTTTGTTTTTATGACTCCCTTGGGAGATGTAGCAGAGCGTACACACATCAGTACAGCCACAATGACAGATTGCCATGAAGATGGTAGAGGGAGGAAACTCATCTAGCCCGCAGCCCAACTCGCCGACGTCGACGAGTTTGGAGAAGACTCGTATCCCTCGAATCACATGACACCGCCGATCTGTCAGCAAACCGAGGGGAGAGGCAGGGGGGAGGAGACGATCTCATTTGTTGTTTTTCTGCAATTAAAACGCTTGTTTTCATCTGCGATCCAAATTGCCCGGACCCGAGTCAGCTGTCGGCTCTGATTACGCCGGCCGCTGAGAGCTGCGCGGGGCATCGGCTCGTGCAAGGCTCCCCTTCTGTCACGAGCCCCCCACGCTTGTGGAGCACATCACCTGATTACGGGGAGGCTTCGGCTCTCATCTATTTATTGATTCATACCTCAATTCATTCCATTGGCTCTGCATGACTGATTTTGCTCTTTTGCTTCTGTATATAAGAACACTCACTTTTGTTATTCTTTAATGACACAAGACAAATTTATTTCACCAAGGTTGGGGTGAAAAAGTCATGCGAAAGCATGTCAAGCATTCTACAAATCAATTTCTCTCGATGTATTAGATCAAACTGTTATTAATTTGCACAGATGCAGGTTCTTATTGGTTGTTACACCACATCACTTGATTGGTTTTCTGTCTGGAATATGTTCACTGTGTACGGAATCACAGGAAACTAATGCCATTTTGACATGACATATGAGGTAGGCATTCATGGAGGGGGGGGGGGGGGAGGAGGAGGGGATGTTCAGAGACTTGGGTGGAAATGTGCTCATGTGATTTCAGCCCACTCCCGCAGATAAAGAGATTGAGCACATGTTACTCATACATTAACCCACTCCCTCCTGGATTCCCAGAAACCTCCATCAACTTCAAACAGGATCCACCCAGTTTTTGGTTGACATAATATGGGTAAAACAATAATAACAATAAAAACAAGAAATGGGAGCCTTCTGGAATTACTTGGTCATAAGATATCAAGGAAATATGTTCTGTCTCCAAGATTTCCTGGTCAGATAGGAAATGGTTTTATCGGTAGAAATAAATTGATTCAGCACGGCTGACGGTTGGCCAGTTCAGAATACATACACAGCAGTGACTATGACAAGGATGTTTGAGATGTCATGAGCAACTTACAGAGGTACAAACGTATGTTTAATTTTCCTCCCCTCCCCCCCCCCCCTCTCTGTTTCTTGTTCTGCTTTTTTTTCCCTTTATCCCATGATATGATACAGAAGTTTATGATATCAGTCTCATCAATGAAAAGATTAAAAACAAAACAGAAAACTCACCTGACACACATAAATTACAACAAAGGCTTATTGAATTACACCTTCTGATACTGTACACGCTATTATTTTCGTGTACAGATATTTTCGCGAATGACGAGGTCCTAGACATTATCGCGAGATGTTGTTTTCGTGAATAGACGCCGACGTTTATGTTAATGCTCTATTAACATAGCACATTGAGACATTTTCGTGTGTTGTTAAATTCGCGATCCAACTGTGATTCGCGATCGCAAAAATTAAACCCTTGCGAAACTAACAGCGTATACAGTAACTACTTATTGATATGTTTTTTGTCTTTACAGTTCACACTAGTCTTGACCTCTCCCCATTATAACTCCAATTTTATAATTTGTTTGTGATTAAGAGGTTAGTAATGTTATATTTTGTGCTTCCAGTGGATGGTGAAGTAAGCAACGGTCAGATGGCACTAATTGCATAATGAGGGGCCTCTGAATGGATGGACGAGTGGAGAGAGGATGACCCGAGCCACAGGGGAAAGACACCTCATCTGGGTGGTCTCATCTGGCACCATCTGATGACTCAAAGGACCTTATGATAGATGCTCGCAGATTTGCTTTAATTGCTCAAAATTGGGGGGGGGGGGTGCTTTCGATTTAAGCCTTCAAGTATGGCTGGATGTATGTCCTTCGAGATCAAGCTTCAATGAATAGGGTACAAGATTTGATCAGAAGGGGGTGAATAACACATACACACACACACACACACACACACACACACACACACGCACATGCACATGCACAGAAAGTCAATTGGCCAAGGGCAAAATATTAATTTGACCACTGCTACAGACTAAGGCATAAGGAAGACAATATTAGGCATGCTGCTGATTCACTGTGAAATGCAATCTCAGTCTTTGTGTCACCTCTCATACTTGGCCAGATGACTCAAATACATTGCAGTGTAAAATCATGACAGATTGGAAGAAAAACAAGATCATTCTTTGGTCTGTGCAAAAAGACACACAAACACACATTCATATGTGTGTATATGCAAGTATGCACACATATACGCATGAGAATATTTATTCACATAATATTCATGTACACATACATACACACAGATGCCCACATCTAAATCATTTCATAACTCGACAGACGACAAAGGGGAAAAGAGCAAATTATGCTACTATGGCTAGATTCCTATTTTCATTTATACCATTGTATATGTACATCCTAAAGCAACTTTGATTTAATGAATCATGATCTCTCTTTCACACACACACACACACACACACATAAAAAAAAAACCACACACAACTATTTCCTGTTGAGGCACGGTGACAGATAACATTCCGTGTTATTTACAAAAACATCCCTGAGTGAAATCAGTATAACATTTGCTATCTGATACAGATAGGTGGGGGGGGGGGGGGGGGGGGGAGACAAGAAGACGCATCAGTATCACTTTCCTTGATGTAGCCCACTCTTAATGATATTCATCCACCAATAACATCTGGCAAACTGAAATCGATCCCCTGTACCATGAACAGCAGGGTGAAGTCACATTGTAGTTGGCTGAACACTGACTACAGAGGGCAACATTGCACTTAGGATGACATCACTTACTCAATCACTCCCAAAAATCCAAAGTAAGGTTGCACAAAATCCACTCAGAGTATCTAATATCTACAGGGCACAGTAGGCAGACAATCTATGTATAAACTTTCACTTTAACACTGCCTAAATAAAATATAGGTTTAAACATAATGTTGTCCAAATAGGTCTTAAGTGTTCAATCATTATATCTATTATGTTTCAAGTGCAATACAAGCACAAAGCAAGATAAAAACCCATGAAATATCACTGGAAATTATTCAGAAACACAAACAAATAAATCAATTAACAGAAAAACAGGCTATTAAAGTTTTGGGAGATCAATTTTCAGTCACTAAATCCACATTAAAGAATGAACTTCCACTGCCAAGATATAATACGCTCCACATTCCCTACGACAAAGGTACTTGTCACACTAAGTCTATCCGACTTGAATATAATACGTATGACAAACGTAAGCATGAAGTTGAGACAATGTCACATGATCTACGGCCTGCCTCGAGAGAAATCTGGCATGGACTGAGAATCTTCTCCTCTTGGCAATCATTTCCCAATGTAGGCTGAACATGAATCATCACAGACAGCTGGTGTACATGATCGTTTGTTTCTTTGTTGTTGTTGTTGTTTTTTTTTTTGGGGGGGGGATGCCATATTTGTCTGGAGATGTTATACCACAACTATGGTAATAAGAGGGCAATACAGAATGGATAAATGCTTGCATTTTCAGCCAGATACTGTAAAAATTGATATTTTCGCACGACTAATTTTTCGCGCTAGGCTGGGTCAGAAGAGTTTCGCGTGTTTTTAATTCCGCAGAATCAAGACATCATGCACAGGAACGTATGGCAAGCAAAAATATTTGCGTGTTTTTATTTTCGCGCTAGTTTCTGGTTGCACGAAAATTTCAACACCGCGAAAATTTCCACTTTTACAGTAGATGTTTTTTCTTTTTGCCTTTATTGAAAAATACAGTCTTTCCTTAGACTGTTAAAGAGAAACTGAGAATAAAACAACCCACTACTTTGCATCAGTATGCACATGTATATTCCATTTTCTCAAAGGCACTTTTAGTTCCTCTTCAACAACAGTTCTCAGCATACAATGGGTTCTTGAAACAAGAACATGCTCATGAATATTCAGAGGCAGATTCTATGATAGGCATTTACTGACAAAGCATCATGTTTACAGATCTATTTAGCCTCCACTGATATTGACATGCAAAAAATAGCCCAAAGTGGAATGCCTTTGACATTAAGGATAAGACAGTAGATTTCAGCTGCCAAGGCAACCAAGGATAGTCCCTTGCTATAATAAAATTAAGAATTGGATAGGATTCAAAAACTGGGACTGTCAAATCTAATAACAAAGGCAACTGCTGTGGCACAGTGCCAAGCATTTGGTCTAGTCTGAGAGCAATGCTGCCCTCTATAGTTCAATGCATGTCCAGCAATCAAGGCAGGGATGTGTACAATGTTGTAATCAGGTTTCAAATCAGCACCGACGAGTGATTGATGCTGCAATCCCCGCATCCATGGTCGATTGTCCACAGCATCATTGGAATCAATGACATCAGCGACTCCAGGAAAGAATAACAGGATGTTTCCCTCAAGTGTGTTTTACTCTCCTTTTGAGTAATCATTCAGATAATTTTAACTTGGCCATATTATGATAAGATATAGCAGATTTGCCCCTAAAGAGGCTTTTCCTTGAGTGTCGTTCTGCATTTCAATCGATTACTTCTTTTACAAATCTTACTTGTTTGTTTGTCTGTTTGTTTGTTTGTTTGTTTGCTCTGATTTATTTTGTTGTTTCAACAGATAAATATCCTACCCAATTCTCTCCTCCCCCTAAAAAAGAAGGCACTCACACACTGAACTGACAAGCCAAAACAAGAAATATAATAATTAAGTTATAAATAAGTTATAATATATAAGTTTTAAAATTTATAAAAGTCATGATGCCTACAGGTCATCACTTTCTGTAGCAAAGCTAGACTAACCAGAGTAAGTATGATTTTGCACTGCAAATCATTGTAACCCTACAATCCCGTATCTTAAAAAACTAACTCTATCTATGATTTCTCAGTGCATGGACTTCCTTCAAACATCCCACTCAAAATTGTCATCAAATCTGTTGCATGTATATCATCTGTATCTCTCTCTTTCAAAATCTTTATCTCTTCCTCTCCTTCTCAGTTCTCTCTATATCTTTCCATATGTGACTCTGCACCTCAAAACAAACAAAAAGTCACCAGACATGAATTTTTAGTTAAGACCATATTCTGAAAGAGCAGACTTTAAGCTTTAAAATGATGTATAACTCAAATCAAATGGACTCGCCTAACCTATCTAAATATTGGAAAGAAAGCACAAACTGAGGAAAAGTGTGAACTGAGAAAAGAGGCTCTGAAGTACAGTGTCTATTCAAGCGCTTAATCTTTACCAAACCGTGCTGGCTGTGCGATGAATGGGACAAAAAACAGGAAGTAAACCACCAGAGTAACAACAATGAAGGGATTATCAGATTAAACTGAAATTAAGCATGCCTCATTAACACATTCTGTCCATAATTAATGCCTACTTTCAAAGTAGTAGCACTATCCTTTCAAAAGTTATTAGAGTTGAAAGTGAAGAGTGTGGACAAGGTTTTTCAGAAATGAAAAAGGGATTTTAAAGACACACCTAATCACACTATTCTACCAAAAATGTTCGAGATGAACTGCTAAAAAAACACACTTTCCTGCCCGTTTTATGATACCAAATTTTAGCATAATGTAAAAGAAGACCTGCTCTTTCAGAAAATATGAAAAAGTCAAGTTCGGCTAGGTTGACACATTTCACCTATTTTCAGTCCTCGCGCAAAATCAGTGTGTGCGACTTTATGTTCGTTTTGAGGTGCACGGTCACATATATCTCTCTTTCTCTGCCATGAAATATTTGAATGCTGGCAATCACGGCCTTCTACTGGGCTCCTTTTATCTCTGAACACTGTTTATCCCAAAGGTAATCATTTGTTTGATATAAAAACAATGAGTCAAAACCTGTTATTTTTCCTTCTCTCGCACATACCTGATAGTCCATGTGGCCATAGGTTGGGTAGAAGACGGTGGGGTGGAGGGGATCCTCATATTCCAGGGGTGGTTGTGGGTGCCAGGCCATTTCGTATGCGGTGGGCAGTTGGGTTGTCATTCAAAGGTGGAGGGGCGCGGCGGGAGTTGCAAAACAGGTGGGCGGGGCACGAAAGGTGGTAGTATCCAATATAAGCCAAGCACAGTTGCGGTGTCAGTCAGATATTATGATCGCGATCCAAACGTATGAAGATTTGTATGTATATCCCAGGTGTAGAAGTCGGTTGTGTGAAAGGGAAAAAGCAGGAAAGAGAGCACACACATGAATATGCAACAATCTCCAATAGTTACTTATACAAGGGATAAGATAAAAATGTACTAACACAGAAATGAAAATATGGGACTAGCCATCATGGGTGCTGTCATTGCATGGCTACGCAAATTAGTCATTGCCCTCATTTCACAACCGGCAAATTTGCTCTAAACGCTTTACTGAATAGTTTAATGAACACTTTGACATAAAACTGTAAACATGTCTTGCGCATCTGATCATATGATATACCATTCAATTTCACAGAGGGACATCATTGCCCATTTTATCAGGATTTCCATGAAACACATGAGTTGCTTTAAAGGAAAAGATAGAATTGAAGAGTTGCACATGCTCTATGAATGTGAGAAGCAATACAAAGCAGCATCGAAACTTTTTGCTTTGCTTCATCGCAACTTAACAGCAGTCTCATACATGGAAACAGAACCAAGGTTACGACAACACCTGCATCAGAGATTGAGCTCATACTTCTTCAGCCAACTAATATTCATGAGAATACAAACAGAAGATTCCCAGCACCCATGCACGGGGTAGATCCCCCAAACTCGGTCCAGAGGCGACTGTCCTGTCGTACAGTAGACGGAAACAACTGTTCACCTCTGCTTCATTTCTGTCCCAACACTCTCAAGGACCTGTTGAGCTGTTCGTGTACAATGACAACCCTCGAGTCCCCTGCAAGTGGAGTTTCTATTGAGGATGCCTATGATTAATGTGTAAATTGCATGTCCTTTCCATGTTTGCTTTGGGTTATAGAAAGTTTCACTCTGCTACAATATAACCACATACCTACTTGATCTAGAAGAATATCTAACTTTGGTTGAGCTTAAAACATGTACAAGAGGAACCAAGGAACATTAATCAGCTCAATGTGGCTCTAGCACAGCATCCCAGCAGGTAGCAAAATGGCGTCAGTGCACGCACAACTCTTTGTAATTACATTTTTGAGGTAATAGTCCTAGAAGTATATTTATTGCAGTGCAGCAGCATTCTGCCTTTTCAAGAAAGGAAAAAGCAGGCATCAGATTCAGCAGCCAGACAAGTTTGAACTGTTTGATAACATTCTGTATTTCAAGGCATGTTTGTTGATGCACTCAGGATGAAGATGAAGAAAAATAAAAGATTTCTGACATGAAAAAAAAAAAAACAACAGCACAAGTAGCACTACAACATCTATGAAAGACCATTTAAAGAATTATAAAAAATTGCTCAGTACTTGTGAGGTAGTGGGTTTAAGGGTTTACAGGCCAACTCAGCCACACAAATCAAGCAGTTTCCTGCCTGGATGAACAAAGAACACTACTTATGAGCAATGGGCTGAGAGCTCATACAGTATGTGTGGAAATGGCCAAGACAGTTACTAGTATACATGTACAAAGACATTGACAGATTGTCCAGAAGTATGTCTGTAATGATAATTTACGACAACTCTTCTATTGACTTCTCTTTCTTCTTTATTTCTCTTTCTCCTTCTCTTTTGCTCTTCTTTCTTTCACTTTGTGAAAAAAGACACCTTGAAGTTCTCAACTCACACAGACTCATAACCCAACATACAACCATGAAACAAAACGTTAATCAACTTTCAATGCATAGACATATCAACTGTAAGGTCCCATAGGACCATAAGACAAAGCCTCTTGGGTCTGTTCACAAACCAGACAAAACTACTAAGATAGTTACCTGGTGTTGGACTGACTGTAAATTCCTATACAACATCCAAAGAACTCCTAATCCAAGGTTTTTTCCAAGTTTGTCCCGAAGCAAAGTCAACTGCGAAAAGCAATGTGTTTCAACCCGGCTCGCACGATGAGTCAGACAAGATAACTTGTGAATCCTGCGAAAGGCACAGGGTGAATAGGATTCTTACGCGTGGGGGAAGGGGCAATAGCTAAAGTGTACGTGCAATGGCGGGGCGCAGGGATGTGTGTGTTACAAATGGTGGCTAACAACATGACTATGTGTGTTGCAGGGTGCGGGTTTGGGCAAATTTTGTTTTCTAACTTTGTTAGGGGGCCGCCATTCGCTGACTTCCTCTGCGAATTATTGGGGCTTCCTGCGCGTAAAGCGGCCCAGCCAATCACGTGGCTGCATCTCTAATTCAGGCCTGCTTGATCCCGTCGCTGCCATGACTAATCCTTGCGACAAGTTGAACTCTGGGGTCGGGGAGAAAAACTGTCGGGTGAAGGGGGAGACAGCACCGAACAAGAAAGGAAGTATAGAGTTCTCTTTGGAAGTGGGCTGGGGAGTTGCGGCGTTCTAGCTCTGACGCACTCAAAAGCAAGGGTCCTATAAACTGGAGGAAGCGGGGTCATTTTGGCTCTTGTGATGTGTTCAGTTAAATCAATTATCTATGCTCGCAACTTTGTTTTCTTAAGACAGGGCCACAGCAACCTTTATGCACCAGTTGCGCTATTACTCACAGCTCTGAGGCTAAGGTTTCTTCCCCCATGTTAGAAAGTAACATTCTGAAGTGTAATCTACTTTCCATGTAAGTTTGCAAACACTGCCAAAGTCTCAAAAAGTTTGTAGAGCTCTGAGTGCCGCGAGAGAAATACAGGGTAATCATGACTCATCCCCTGAGCATTCCATTGTAAAAGTTCTGTGATTTGGGCAACTTTTTTTTTTCAATAGTTTACTTGGCCATACAGTGCTGTTCAGGTCGATGCAAGGGCTTTAGATCTCAATACTTTTGCCCACTAATCAGAAAATAATGCAGAAAAAAAAAGAACACTGTTCATAAGTTGCCTATTAAAGGATCCCTTACTTACTGAGGATTTATAATAAAGTAGGCCTACACATAGAAGATGAGAAAATGTATCATTACAAGCAAACAAATAATTCCAGTAACAATTTTTCCATCCAAAATACTGACAACCTGACCAAAAAATGGGATTGATAAACGTATTTAATAGATAGCAAGGTGAAACAGAGGTGTAAATTGAGTGGCTGATTGGTAGACAGGGTGGAACAAGTTAGACACAAATATATAGAAAGATGAAAGCACAGACAAGTAGGAAGATAGATAGAAAGAATGATAGCAAGATAGATAGATAGAAAGATAGACAGATAGATAGATAGAAAGATAGATGAATAGAAGTATAGATTAATAGATAGGTACATAGACAAACAGACAAATGTAGTGATGGATAGATAGATGGATGGATGGATGGATGGATGGATGGATGGATGGATGGATGGATTGATGGATAACAGATACAGAGTGATGAACAGTACGATGGATCCTTTGCTAGAGAGACAGAGAGCAACAGGGCAAGTGAGGACTGATCACCATTGTGTGAAGGGCTGTGTGTACAAGCTCAACCAAGGAATAGATCATGCCTTGACTGCCGCCCTCTGTTGTTTCCCTACCATACAGTCTGTCATAGAGTCTATCACAGAGTCTTGTCAATGAGCTGGCTCAGAGGATCTAGGGTGACTGCCTTACAATCAACAATAAGGTCCCTGATTCAAAGGACAGTGAAACAAGATGGAAAAAAAAGTCTATGATGTGTGAACTTATGCCATGCTTCCTCTGTGAGAAAATAAAATGGTAATTAGCAAAAACTAAATATTCTGAGCCAAGGAGGAGGATAGATGTGTCATAGGCATACTGCAAAAGCTCCAAACAAAGGAAAGGCAATTCTGTTGACATTATACAAAGAAGGATAGATAATGATTATAATCACAGCATGATAGTGGTACAGTTATAATTTTTCCCATTAAAAAGGAACAGAAAAGGTAGGACCTATTTTTTTAGTCAGTAAAGAGAAAGGGAGGGAAGGGGAGGGGAGGGGGAGAGGAAGAGGGGGAGAGAGATGAGAGAGAAGAGGGAGGTAAAGGGGGAGCCCTCCTATACAAGAGATACAAAGATCTTAACATCACTGCCAGCTGTACCGGTGCGATTGCATTCATGAACACATTCATCAGCGGGCGGGCACATTTCATTCAACCCTCATCTCAACTGCCGACCTAAAAAAAAAGGTCTTTGGGGTTTGCCTCTTTCCTCTCTGCTTCCAATACATCATAAGACACTACTTACCGTTCACTCTCACGCTTCAAAACCGATCATGATCAGAAATGCTCTTTTTCAGCACTCGACGATCTAGAGCCATGCACGCGATCAGTCCCATCAGCCCCTGGCTTCAAAAGCTCCCGGGTATATGGCAGCATCCACATTCACATTTATACATCCACTACAAGTAAGAGGCATGATGGAGTTGATCATAACAAATGATATAAACTTCATGATGTGCATGCACACATCCAATCAGGCAGAATAGGGCCAACCAGAAAAGGGAAACAATAGAAAGGGATAAAATGGATCCCAAATAGAATGGGGGGGGGGGGGGGGGCAAAAGAATGATGATGCATTTAACAATATCTAGGATGGCATGATGAAGAAAAAAATGCAGAGCATAACCTCTCTCATCACATACCTGACATTTTGGGCTGCAGTTCCGTAGCACCCCCTCGATGATATGGCACGTACAATTAGCATACAAATTTGTTTCATCAACTCCCATGGATATGCATTTTAGCACTCAGGTATTGCAACTTGGAAATCATGAAGGGCTTGTAATCTGCAAGGTGGCTGCCAAGTGCATTCGTGATTTCACCTCCTAAAAGTCTTAGTACTGAATTTGATGTACGCTGTTATGACTCCTGGCATTTGAGTGCGTGTGATCCTAGAAAATGCCAAATGCGAAAAAGAACGTGCTAAAATGGGATTCTGAGCTGTTTCCTCGCAGGCAACAAAATAAAAAGCGACAGATAAGTACAAAGTAGGAGTGAACTTTGACCCACCAACACAGATAAGATATCTTGAATGTCATCAAATGATCGCATGGTCGGCAAATGCCCCCAAACAGTAAGAATCGAACCTCAGCCATGCAAATATTCGCAGGGCACTTTCCCACGTCAAAACGCAAAACAAATTGATGCCTATCACTGAATACATCAATCAATAGCAGTGCATATTAAAAAGAAAGCTACTGCTAGACTCTGTTTGCAAGTGCACACCGTTTTAGTTCCCAATGCAAGGGAAGAATGATAACCTTTCACCTTTCATTCCATCATGTCTTTTCACACCAAAACGAGGCAAGTTGGATTGAAAGCATATAATATGGCACTACCATAATACCTCCCAACTGGGTCACACACCTTGATTGAGCATTAGTTGCAATTTATTGGGATTTTTTAATATTCTGTGACATTCTGTTCACACTGACGCCTCGTGTGAACGTGCGTTAGATTCCACTCCATTCTGCCCGGTGTGAAAGGGCTACAATGTGTATGTGCCAGCCATCTTATGACATCTATTGGTCATCTCATCCCATGAAAGCAATAAACTACTCATATTTAAGAAGGCGAAACTCCTGCCAAAGTTTCTCTCTTGCCTTCTCATCCCTTTCAAATGACACAACTTTCTTTGCTGTGGCACAGTGGATAAGACTCCCGACTCCTAATCGGAAGACCCGAGTTCGATTCCCGCCCAGTGCTTACGTCCTTGGACAAGATGCTTTTACCCACAATGTCCCCCTTGACCCAGGTGTATAAATGGGTACCTGGCAACGCTAGGCTAATAATAATGGCAGGGCCCTCTGGTAGAGCAGTGGCAACACTGAAGAGGCTACCCTGGATAAATAAGACCTTATTATTATTTCTTTCTTTCTTTTGGAGGTGCGGGGGTTTAAATCATCATCATCATCCTGTCATCAAATTGCAAATTTATGGGATCCTAACTCCCGACACAAGGATTATGAAATATTTGTCCATAAAAAAAGGAGGAAAATTTGACATTAAAGAGAAAAGACAGAGAAAATGTCACACAGAATAGGGAGTGAGTGTGGGTGAGTGCCGACTCTTGGCCGAATTTCTTTGCTAATTTATGACACAAGTTGGTTCAAAACCAAACGATACAATGTTCTTGCCTTTGTATGCATTTGAAAGATCACTTTGCCAGCCACAAAGTTAGGGAATGGATATCAATTCTACAGAGTAATATCACTGTAGCAGGTTATTGCTCTGTGGAGATGGATGAATCTGTCAATACTGCTAGTGCTAAGCACAGTTTCAATCCCTCATTTCTGTCTTCTTCTTCTTCTTTCCTTGAGATTCTTTGATTTCTCCTTTTTTTTTTCTCTCTTATTGGTACTCTGCAATTGGGAGCAACCAACAACCTGTTCAGGTTTGTCACAAAACTTCATAGTTATATGTCACTGTTGTCGAAGGGATGATATTGAATCAATGATTTAAATTGCTCCACATGAGTTTTTATTTCATTCACTTTGGAAAGGAAATTATTTATCAGTTTCATATTTTTAATGGAACATGTATTATGTATATGATACTTCCTGCTTATCAGGTTTCATATCTTGTTATTCATTAGATCCAGAAATATCTTAAGTCTCATGACTATGTAGATGAAAAATAATGCAACGACCTGCATCACAGGACACATTATAAATCTCTTTTCAAAACCTCAGGAAGGAATTGAATTACAGTCATGGGGGTGATGCTGATTTGACAAAATGGGATATATGCCTATCTAATTGCAAAACAGATTGATTACTGACTTGTAGTTGAAATCCAAAGCTTGCCTAGAGAAATATCATTCAACAAGGGGACTCAAAACATAATTTGCGATCCTCCTTCATCTGCCGCTCATGATAACGTCTTTATAATAAAACTTTATTGATCCTTGGAGTAATTGATAAAGATGGCTAGTTTCACAACATTAAAGTTGCTAGGCAACATGGATGTTACAATTGTTGTTGTTGTTGTTTGCAGTGGCTTATATCAACCCCAAATTGAGTCACACAAGATGGATACTCAATACTCATGACCTCCCTGTATGGAGAAAACAGAAAGATAGACAAACTTACAAGTGCTCAGCCGACACATAGATATTTTGATATGTCGGAAACATCGCACGCAACCAAACATCTGTTATTTTGGTAAAATTTCATTTCCTGAGAAAGGATTGACCCAAATTGATATTTCAGATATGCCACTATTTCTTCCATTTCCTCCAGGAGATAAAATCTGTGGTCTCTCTCTCCCACTCTCCCTCTCACTCTCTCCACACTTTCACTCACTCGATGTCTCTCCCCGCTTTGGGCTCGTTCACACGTGCAAAAACAAACAAATAAACAAACAAGCAGAGATCTGGATTGCCTTCCACATTACAATATTTGAATGCGTGTTCAAACATAGTGAGAAAAAAAAATCCAACATTAGGCCCGTTCACAAACAACGAAAATCGAAATTCCAATCGCGATCCAAATTTCGATTTTTTTTTTCGACCGTTCATACACAGGGAAAAATCGCACTTCGCAGCAAGGAAAGAACGATCAGTGGCCAAACTGCGCATGCGCGAATCTTGCATGACCGAAGACTGACCCCGCAGTCCCAATTGGGAGTTTCGCACGCGCTACGAACGATGGGATTAAAAATACCGATTTTCGAATCTCGATCGCGCTCACACACACGACGCTTGGCAAAATAATCACAATTATTCTGAAAAATCGCACTAATAGTGCGAGTTGGATCGCGATAAGGATCGCGGTAATTAGTGAGATTTTTCTGTCCACACTGGAAAAAATTTCGAAATTTTGATCGCGATAAGAAAATCGATTTTTAAATCGCACTTTTTCCCTTGTGTGTGAACGGGCCTAATGTCAGAGGAGTTTAAACAGAAATCTGTATGCTGGTAACATGTGTTTTCATTTTGATGACCTGTAGGATCTCACATTCATGAGGAGTGGGCTGGCTGACTGGCACAACTGAGTACATGTTCATTGACTCAAGCATGCATGGACCCTTTGCTTCTGATCCATGATAATTATGCAAACTTGATATATCCACAGGAGCTGTGTTGCTGCACAATGGAATTGATGACATCACTGTTTGATTCATTTTTTCACATACCCATACGGGGGGGCTAACAAAGGAACATAATTCATTTTTTTTTTTTAAGCTCTTCTAAGGGATGTTGGGCAGCAGTCCAATCTCACTTCATCAAGACTTTGAATAAGAAAGTGATAAAAAAATTCCATGTTTTGGTGAATGTGTGAACAGACTTACAGAATCACACAAGGGGTCAAGAACCACTCTTCAAGTTCAGTCCAAGTGGCCTAAATTTCTTCCCTGCCTTACATCAAAGACCATTTCCTGGCTGGGAGCTCAAGATCGTTTGATCGAACTTTCCTGTGTGTGTAGGTATGCCAAGGCCAATTTTTCTCTACCGAGTCTTGAGGGCAATTCAAACTAAAAATCACGCCTCTATTTTCTCTTCTTGATGAAACTGTTTGGGTGGGTCTGTTTGTTTACTCTCAAAAATTGTAGGGGGGTCTATATGATGCACAGGCACACTTTCACTTGTAGCTGGGGATCTATCCAACAGAATCACTTGACAGGAATCACTTTTGATTGCCTTCACAAGCATCAAATTGGGTAAGATACAATTTCCCCATGATAACACATTTCATCTTTTGCAACAACAGAAGCCTGCACCCATAATAAAAACACACAAATGACAGAGAATAATATTTGTGGAAGCTGGCAATCATTAAGGAAACTTCACTCAAATATCATATAAATGGAGTGCTGCCTAACTGTGGCAAAAGGTCGCAAGTGACACATCATCCAAACTTGAGATTTTATTGATGTTGCTAGATTTGATTTACCATGTTCTACATTGATAACAACTTTTTAACAGGTATGCTAATCCTACTGACAGATATTCTATAGAAACCTTGCACTGTTGTTAGTACTGAAAGGCAGCTCCACTTTGTCCATAACTGAAAAAAGCACTTCTATCAAGGTACAGTGTAGGGGTAACATGCTTCAATCTCATGTGTGATCAAATTGATGTGATCTTTACAAATTTACCTGTTTAGCACATCAGATTTTTGCAAAAAATTGTACAGTTTGGACTTGCTATTTCACTAACATAAGGACTAATTATCATGCGTCTCTGGCAGCTGAAAGTTGAGATCAGTTTGCCTTTGTTATTGTACACACAAACCAAATAATTTTGCAAATGTCTGTACCCTTTAAACAGGACAGATAAGGTCACCCAGTATCAAATAGCTCTCCCAAACTCGGAAATGGAGAGTTTTCCTCTTTGATGTGAATGACACCGCAATTTCGACATTTCCTTGAACAATGTGAGTGTGATGCTCTTGATAAGAAATCATTGCAACCCATTATGCATATAGACATAAAACTGTATCTTTTTGCTGCTGCAGCTGCTACTACCACCACTACTACTACAGTGTACAATTTGTACTTTACCTACCACTTCTACTACTCCTACTATTACTACTACTTACTACCACTACTGCTACTACTACTACTACTATTACTGCTACTACTACTACTACTACTATTACTACTACTACTACTACTACCATTACTACTACTACTACTACTACTACTACTACTACTACTACTACTACTACTACTACTACTACTACTACTACTACTACCATTACTACTACTACTACTACTAACAATAATGATAATAAAAAAATGATAATAATAATACCACTACAATCACTATGACTTCTACTATTTCTACTACTGTTACAACAACTTTTCTCACTACTGACATTGACAGCTACTATGACCACTACTACTACCACTACTATCACTATTCTTGATACCACTACCATTACAATTAATCCTTCTCATTTATTTTTTTTTCCTGCTACAACTCTTCATATTAATTTGACTAATAATGACTAGCACTATCACTGTTACCCCTTTCACTGCTCCTATCATTTCTACTACTCCTACACTTATGCTCTACAAAATTGGTATTATTTGTGGGAGCAGCAATGCTTGATATTTTCCATGATCCCCAAAATAACTTGATTAGGCACATAAAAGAATTAGATACTTTTTTTTTCTGCTGACCATGAAATATATTCTAAGTCATGGTAAGAAAGCATGCAACAAATGCTGATTCACTGCTCGATCGATAAAACTTGCCCATATAAAAGGTAAAGGAACTTTCAATGGAATACATTTCATCAGAAAATGTGTTTCCTCAACGAGAATGCAGTAGGAAGAAAGTACAGCATGATGGTAGTTGATATTGACTCCCTAAAAACTTTTGACAGTTGTGGGAAAAAAAAATGGCCATGACAACAGAAGATAGGTGATCGATATGATGAGAGGAAGAACCACATTATTCAGCGTAAACTACGTGTTCAGGAAAAAATCTCATGTGGGGAGTGATAGAAACAAAAGATAAACCTTAGAATCAGATCCTATTGCTGTTAAATATTAAAACAGAGAGAGAGAGAGGGGGGGGGGGGAAGAGATAATATGCACACACCTGACACATACAAACTTTACCAAGTTATCTCTTATCCCATTTAGAATATCCATGCAAAGTTTACATAACAGGCACTGTCAGTCACAGGTAGGCATTGATCAACACTCATTTCATCACAACTAGCACCTTTGTGGATTCCTCACCCTCCCACAAATGAGAGAATAGTACATCATTTACATTTGTATGTAAAATATATTTGATGAATCTTATTTTCACTAATCAGGACTTCACAACAATTTCATGAGTGGTTACATTCACAACCACAAAATACAACAATGGATGGAGAATGTGACAATATTGTGTGTAAATTCAGTATAAACTTGTGAAACTTCAAAATCCCCTTAATTTCCTTATTTCATGTCTGGTTTAGATGAAACTGCTATCTTTCTGTCCCTTTGATATCACAGCTACACGTGTGCAAATTAGAACCAGCTTTAATCAGGTCATGGAATGGCACTTAACATCCTTAAGTGTTACAACATCATTCACATACAGAGATTTTTTGCACATCTGGAACACATTTTGAAGGTATATTACAAGTTTGTGTATTCTTCGAATGATGGGAAATGATGGGAAAATGGATCAAGTAAAAAAAAAAAAAAAGTTTCTCAGAAGAGGTCAAGTTTTTTTGAGGTGGCAAACAGGAAGCAATGTCTGGTCAGATTGTCACAAGCGTTATCTCCGGACACTCACAGGACAAGGAACGATTCAGACTGTTGGCACAACATTTGTGTCAACTTCATTCTTCATATTTTGTTTGTCTTCCCTCCTTATCTAACCAACATCCTGCTCACTGGTATACTTTCACTTTCTTGTATGAAAGACTTGAAGAGAAAATATATATATATTTTTTTGTTATAGTCGACCATGCCATCAGTAGAACAGAATCAAATGGGCAGAACATTGGAATTTTTTGATTAAAATTAGAGATGCATGACAAAGTTATAGAGTTCAGAACTGTTACATATTCTCATAAAACAGGTGCCACCTTTCCCATTCACACATGAAAGCTAGACAACGGAATGATGTCAACAGCCATAGAAAATTTCCAATATGTTTGTCACAAAATATGAAAATTATGCTTTACTTCCACAATTCACCATAATCTCCCCCTTTTATAAATTCACTATAACTACTCATTAAAAATCTGAATACACTTAATTCTTCTGTCTATTTCCCTTTAAAATGGAAAATCTAGTGACAATTTGTGTGCAGGTCAATAAGAAATTTGTGAGAAAAGCCAACATTGTCTTATCTTAGAATTTTGCAGATGTTTTTGTTACCAATATCATTGTATTATGAATAAAATGTATGCATTTAAATATCTGTATGTTTCTTTTTCATATAGATATTAATGGTTTACTATGTTAATGTTTAATTTGTTTGATCTTTAATATTCTATTCATTGATGTTCGTCATCACTATGAACTAGATTCTTTTCTTTGAATACCATACATACCACTGTATCATATCATGATGACTATCGATACTTAAATGAGAGTCCTAAATTGAATGACTTCCCTTGTACACTCAAATCGAATGGAAAACGTGAAATGGATTTGGCATCTCTTAGTTGGCGTGGGTGTGAAGGGGCTATTAAGGCAGGAGAGTAGGCAGGCGGGTAGGAATGGAGAAGTGGGGCAGGGTAGGGGGCGGAGGAGAGGAGGAGGAGGGGAATTCTGGCAGATGCTAAACAGTATCCCTTTTTTCCAATTTAAAAGACAAGTTTACCCAGATGTATGCATGGATTGAGTACATGCAGCAACATAGTAGAATGCATCAGTAAAGGTCGAGAAAAATCTGACAATCTGTTCTAAAGGTAACAAGTTGTTAAAGTTTCAGTGCCGTCATTGCCGTGGATGAGAAGACTACAGCAGTTTGTGACATCACTACAAGACAATAAAGAAAATACAGAGAGAGTTCCACAAAATTTCACTTTTTTATAATAAAAGTACACATTCCTGCAACTTGTTACTGACACATGTTTAGGGTAATAATGTTCCCCCTGCTTTCTGAAAGAGGTAGGACAAGTGCTCTTTCACTTTGCAAGAAACATGAAGACATACTGAAATCTGTTTTATATTTTCATTGTATCGATGTCACGTCACAATCTGTTGTAGCCTTCTCATCCAGCAATGGCGGCACTGAAGCTTTAAACATTCGAAACTTTTGAATGGATTGTCAAATTCTCCTCAAACTTTCACTGACATGTTCTACTGGTATCGTAGCATTCATTAAATCTACAAATATATTTGGGGCGAACTTGCAGCTTGGACTGATGACAGGAGGGGGGAAAAAAAAACATGTATCTATATCCCCCTGAGTATCATCTGACATTACAATTAATTGGTCTTCACTGCTTTGGCCACACAGCTCGACGTCTTCCTCTTCCTCCTTCAGATCTTGACATCACTCTCCGAGAGTGCCATCGCGGCAAATCTCGGCATAATTGAGGATCGGGATGTGGCCTGAGCATTTCTGATCCGATTAGGTGTGTACGCAATTTACGCTGTGGAGCGTAATATGTTTTATTCATACAAGTCCCTGTTAGAACATATGAAGTGCATGCATGCAGAGTGTACACAAACATGCAGCACACCTACTGTGATTATATATGACACTTGCACAGTCTTAAAGCAGCATTGCAGATTGCAATTTTTTGTCTTACATTGTTGCTATGGCACACAATATTCATCAACTGTGGATATTGCCATGACAATATGTCTATTACCTACCTGAAGTTTCAGTGCTGCCATTGCTGGATGAAAAAACTTACAACAGTATGTGATGTACATTATGCATGGACCATAAAATAAAGAAGAAATAAAAGAGAACTCAACAAACTTCCATTTTTCTAGTATGATAAAAAGCATTTGATTTACCTCCTTCATTTCTATATTTGTACTATCTCATCAGTTCAATTCAATTCAATTCAATTCAATTCAATTCAATTCAATTCAATCATAGTTTATTTCCAATCAACAAAAATCAAAACATAGTACAAAGTAACATGTCATGAAATAATATTGTTCAAACATTTGCAAAAGATTCATGTAGTATCCGAGAGAAATTATATAACAACATATATATACAATAATTAGGAGGAACAATGCATTATATACTTCGTGGGCGTGCGGAAAATAGATTCGTTCATGGAAAATAGTGATCCACTAAAAAGCAAAGCTTGTGGGACTTGGATCGCTAGATAAAAAATGAGTAAATAATATATTATTTGAGGGTTTTTTATAACTACATGTATTGTATTTAATATAGATTAATTAAGTCATTTGTAAAGATATACATGTAGTTATATTGAGATACGCAGGTCGGAAAAAATAAAATAGAATATCAGTTGATTCTTTTATGACAACATTGAAAACCAGCCTATTTAATGTAGCATGTGATTAATTTTCTTTCCTTTGTCTTTTTTGTTTATGTCGTGAGAGGAATTTCTCATGCGCAATAAGCACTCGGAGTGGTAAGGGGCATTATAGATACCTTGTACTATTATTATCATTAACATTATTATTATTATTAATATTATTATTAGAACAGAGGGAATTACATTACCCTGAACATATGTCAGCATCAAGAGGAGGGAATGCACACTTTCTGAACTAGATTTTGTGGGATTCTTGTTATATTTTCTTTTTATCGCCATCCATGTGTGACATCACAAACTTCTTCTTTTATTTTAAACCAGGTTTAGGTAAAAAGCACCAGAACCATTTCTCCATGCTCAAATCAGTATTGCAGAACATTCAATGGAGTCATTTAACTTCCAATCTCCTTGCATAGACTCCAATACAATGATATCCCTAATGAAATTTGAGAAGTGTTGGCTTTTTCAACACACACACAGACAGACAGACACACACACACATACACATGAATGATTTTGTTATCAGACTGAAAACAAGTCAAATTTGCCTCTATAGACAAGAAAAAAAAAATGTCCTAGAAGTTGGAATGTAACTGAAAGGAAAATCATTCTATTTAAGAGAAAATGTGATGGTCCCAGATATGGAAAGCATATATTCATAACTACATCCTGAGGGGCTTTTAATATTAACAAGTTTATTCATTGATACCTGCCAACAAAATGACTGGGGTAAGAGACTACACCCTTCAGAAGAGTTCTGTCTGTCAGGTCCGAGAAGGGGATAAAAACTGCAGTGAATACTGTCGTGACAACTTGATAGGGATGCGGTTTCCCTAGCGATACGGGAGGCAGCGGAAGTGGAAGGAATCAAGATTGATCTTAATAGCCGCGTGCACATCTCCAAGTCTGATGTTATTGATGCTCCGCTCCGCGCCGCGACTCAAAAGTTTATCGTCCTCGTGAGTGCTGGCCGGCTCCCCAACACAGCATCTTCTTTGTGTGTAGTCATGAATGTACTATATGAGCGCAATAGGGGGATACTTCTCTCTCCCTTCTGCCATTCAATCCTACACTCTCCCTTGGATCATTTTTTTCTTCTCGTTTCCAGTTTCTGATACATTCCATACGGTGCTATTTTGTTGGCTTTCCCTCCTTAATTTCATTCATCAGCTCTTTCCCTCTCTCTCTCTCACCCCATTTCATTCTTTAAACATTTACACACTGCACAGGAGTTTCTACAAAGTCAGTGCACCAGTTCAAAGGGATCGCATAGTTTTGGTCGAGTCCTAATTTCTGGTTTCTAACATTTTGGGGGGAGATAATGAGAAACCTCTTATCAAATATGAAAGAGCATGTAATTCCATGAGCAATTCAACGTTTATTTGATGAAAATTGGTTTTGAAATGGCTGAGATATCCAAAACAGAGCGATTCTAATAAAGTGTGGGACCCACATTTCATTAAGGTCGCTTTGTTTTACTTTGTTTTTGGATGTTTCAGTTATTCCAAACCCGATTTTCATCAAATAAACTTTGAATTCCTCTTAAAATGGTATGTTCTGTTCTATTTCATATGTGTTTTCTTGGTATCTCGCAGAAAGTTAAATGCCCAATTCTCATCTCCACCACTACTGTACCATCCCTTTAACCAGTCGTCCCTCAGATACCGTCATTTCCACTGAGTTAATGCATGGCTTACCTGGTTTCCATACACAAAGGATTAATGCCAGAATATCTTCTATCTTATCTGTATAATTTTTACAATCATTCTTGAGAAACAAACAAGCAAAACATAAACAAAGGAAAGACAAAACTATTTCAGCAAAAGACACAGGCATAACAGTGTACAAATCTCTTTTGGAATCAGTGTAAAACATTTTGCAAACTATTCTAAAAAAAAAAACCACACTAGAATCACAAAAGATGTGGTTGCTGTCATAAAAGGTAAGACATGACAGTGCAAATGATTCACATTTGCTTGTTAACCCTTTGAAAGATTACGAGAGCTACAATGTATATCTACTGGCTCCAGAAATAGAAATAGAAATCAAAGACTGAATTGCCTAGTAGTCTTTCAAGTCAATATGTCTGAAGAAGCACAAAATGAGCACAATTTATATTCAACAATCATACTTCGATAGTCCTTCTCAATCTCCACGACTGAAGAGCAAATGCAAACTACTATAGAAATATGAATATGAGTGTACAATCTGTTTTGATCAGAGCTTAAAGGACGGGGATGTGGTTTTAACCCATTGAGGATGAGTCCCGAGTATACTCGGGCAAGTGTCTATGGGAAATGCATGTTGTTGCAAAATCAGCCCGTCCTCAACAGGTAAGGGTCGATCAGATATTAGCTAGAAGTTGTAATAACTGTTACTCATCTGGTAGTAATCAGTGAGTGCAAAGATCAATGTGAGAATGATTATATGCACAATCTTTAATAAACAATAAAGTTGCTAAAGTGGCAAAAAGAGAAAAACATAATACTGTTTACTCTTCAGAATCAGCATCAACTTTATGAAATTCACAGAAGATCAGTTATGCCATATTGCACCTTGACAAGTGGACATGTAGTTTTGGCAAAACTTGACTGAAGAAAATTTTCCCATCCATTTTGCAATACCCCCAAAAATACAATTTTCAACATCACTGCAGGGACTTATGTTATTGGAATGATCATCTTGCTCACTCCAAATTTTGAATAACCACAGCTATCCACTAGGATCCCTTTTGCTAACTTTATTATGATCTCTAGCATGGTATTTGTTTGCACCACAGTAAGACGGACAAGAGCTGTTCTATACACAGACCTGTACCAATCATGTATGAGCTGTTTTTGTTTTGTTTTTTCCAGCTTCAAACTTTTGTTCTGCTTGATTTCTTCCCAATGAGTGTTTTTTTTTTCCTTTTCTATTTCAATCACGAGAGAACATAGACATCTACATAAAAAGGTTTTTGCAAAGTGCATTTCCCTTTTTCATCTGTAGAAGCATCACATTACATGGCAATGTTTCTGATATCTTAAAGGACAAGTCTACCTTCATAAACATAAGGATTAAGAGAATGCAGCAATATTAGTAGAACACATCAGTGAAAGTTTGAGGAAAATTGGACAATCGATGCAAAAGTTTTGAATCTTTAAAATTTTTGTGTTGGAACCGCTGAATGAGGAGACTACTAAGGCTCGTGATGTCATATGAGTACAGCAGTATAAAGAAAATGTAAAGAAAATTCAACATATTTTCACTTTTTTCGCATAATAAAAGAGCACTTGACTTGCCTCTTTCTAAAGGCAATGGGAGTAATATTACCCATAACATATGTCAGTAACAAGTCAAGGGAATGTGTACTTTTTTCAAAGATGAAATTTTGTGAAATTCTCTTTATATTTTCCTTATATTGTTGTACGCATGTGACATCATACACTGCAGTAGTCTTCTCATCCAGCGGTGACTGCACAAAAACTTCAAAAATTCATAACTTTTGAACGGATTGTCCGATTTTCCTCAAACTTTCAATGATGTGTTCTACTAATATTGCTACATTCTCTCAATCCTTATGTTAATGAAGGTGAACTTGTCCTTTAACTACATTAAAGGGATGGTACAGTATTGGTGGAGATGAGAATTGGGCTTTTAACTTTTTGCGAGATACCAAGAAAACACTAATGATATAGTACAGAGCATACCAATTCAAAGTTTATTTGATGAAAATCGGGTTTGGAATGACTGAAACATCCCAAAACAAAGTAAAACAAAGCGATCGTAATAAAGTGTGGGTCCCACACTTTATTAGAATTGCTCTTTTTTGATATCTCAGCCATTTCAAAGCCAATTTTCATCAAATAAATGTTGAATTCCTCATAAAATTACATGATCTTTCATATTTTATAAGAAGTTTCTCATTATCTCACCAAAAAAGTTAGAAACCTGAAATTAGGTCTCAACCAAAACTATACGATCCCTTTAAAATGCCACAAAGCCTTTCTTTCTAATTTATTGACTGTGTCCTCAAACAAACTTTAATAAATGTGCATGCTGCATAGAAAGAGAGCTACAGTGATAGCAATTCGGGAGGGGTGCAATAGATAGCCAGAGATCTGGTATGAGATGTGCACCCATGTGCTTAGAAGCAGCGCCAGATCAAATAATAATGAGTGCATTTTGGAATCCAGGGGGGCGCGACACGTTTGGATGAGCTCAGCTGTGAGCCCTCCGTCACCGTCCTCACGATGCTGCGCCTTTAATCCCCCCAGCCTATCACCTTGGCACCTTACCCTGCATCAAACCCTTTCAAAGAGAATTTGCTCAAAATGAGGCCAACCCCCCAGCGCATCACAGTCCACTGGTCCCCTGAGCCGGCACCACGCATACACCTCTAAGCGGTGATGCATCGCGGCTTGCCGCTTATGCGTTCCCCTCCTGGGACCAAAAGATCCTCATGCATGAAAAAAAAAGAAAAAAAAGAAGAAAACATCGTGACAAATATCCGCGGGACACGATCATATGCCAGGGAAGTTTTTTAAACACTGTGAAACACCAGCATGTATGTCAATATTGTGCATGATACATCATCAGCCTTGACGGAACAGACATACAAACTGTACAGTGCATCATGCAGAGATATTACAAAACTTTTCAACAAACATTAATTAGTGAGTATACTATCGATACACAGAACTGGAATGACGCAAACAAACTCAAAACCTCCCATGTTTCGAGGGGTTCTATTAAACAACTTGTGCAAGCGGCAGATGGAAAGGTGTCTGTGCCTAAATAGGTTTCACCCTTCCAAATTTATTCAATAGTCTGCTTGACACTTCAGGAAAGTCGGTGGTGCCAGACCAGGAGAGTGCAATTATACTACACTCAACTCCTTCTGCTCCACAACCCCACCCTCTTTGACTGTACTTTCTGGTCACTACAGGCCTCATTTATGGGCAACACTGTGAGAGCTCAAGGAAGTATTTCAGTGAAGAACTGATGAAATGAATACACTGTACACCAAGTAATCATCTGGACCGTACTGCCTGGTCAATCCTGCACACATCCACTTTTTCCACTCATCATTCAACAAAGTCTAGGAATGCCAGAAAATAGCATGGAATATAAAAATGAAATTCATACTTGTATCCATATGATAAAGACAAACACTTCCATATGCTGAAAACTGATGGCAGGTAACATTGGTCAAAAAGAGAAATGATGTTTCATTTCTTAAAAATTAACAAAGAGAACAACTGAAATTACATGCTTGACACATGTTATAAGAATTAGAGTCTCTGCCTCTCATGAAGTCATCAGACATTTCGAAATAGTGCGACATATGCCTAGTCACACAAAGGTACATTGTCCTACATGGCTTCCTACATCCAACATTCATCACCACTGAAGAGAAGAAACACCTATATGTAAGGAAACATGATTGTTCATACTACATCACTTTGGTCCAAGGAGTCAAGGGAGCCATAATGGGTATTGGAGGTGAAGTGTGCCCCCTGCATTCTTTATCAACTCTTTGGGAACGGGTCAACGACTGACGAAGAATACCCTTCCTAACACAGAAGGTCACTATATGCCTTCCTCTCTAAAAGAGTAATTTTCTGAATTGCATGTATGTCTTTGAATAGCCTCTGGGAAAGGGAACTCATTGGAGATGGACTATCAGACGGTGCATGCGAAATTCTGCTTCAAGGCATGAAAGGAGGGAGTTCGGCGGTGTGCGACACCGCATGACGTCGGCCGCTTCGGAACCGTGGTTCTCGGGAACCGACCTGTGTTCATTTCCCTGACTCATCAAATATGGATGGGGTATCCCCCACGCTTCGGCGGGCTCGGGGCACTTTCCACGGGAGATGCTGAGGGTGTCGGAGCTCTGTGTTCACACCTGATGTCCAAAGTCCATCTGAAGGACATCCTTTATTGATGTATGTATATCTCATCACGGGCAGTCAGCCATTCAAATACAGGCACTGCTACACATTCTGGTGCTTTTTGATGATTCCAATGCTGAACTTTTCAGAAGACACATGAAACAGAACCAACATATTTCAAGATCATCCCTTAAATTGTGTTGTGTTGTTGTTGTTGTATTTTTTTTTTATTTGCTTGTATCTTCTTGAAGGGGAAGAGCAGGAAAGGAGTGTGTTTGGATGACATAAACCTCATCACTATAGAACACATTCCTTCAGAGGACGTATATAAGAGTTTCATCGCAAAAGGAGTTAAAGGAGAAGGCTAGTAACTGATCAGTGGGAATCAGTGGAAATGCTGGGAGATGATTGTTCCAATCCTTATGGGATTCATTCAAGAGTTCATTGTATATCTATTGTTGTGTGAAAATGATTTGCTTCAGAATGGTCTCATATTCAAGTAATGTGCAGTTTAATGCTTCCAGGTTAGCGTCCCTGGTCAGTGACGGAGCATTAATCTGCACATTACTTGAATATGAGACCGTTCTGAAGCAAATCATTTTCACACAACAATAGATATACAATGAACTCTTGAATGAATCCCATAAGGATTGGAACAATCATCTCCCAGCATTTCCACTGATTCCCACTGATCAGTTACTAGCCTTCCCCTTTAACTCCATTCTTGTCAATTTCAGATATTTGCGATCAACCTATCAACAAAGGAAAATAATAAGAAAATATGGGATATTTTTAATCATAACTTCAGGAATATTCTTTGTTATGCAACAAGTGAGGTATCACTGGAAAAGTTGTAGTTTGCATTATCTGATGACAGACTTACTTTAAATTGTTTAGATAAGGCGCAGAATACCCGTTTTGTGATTAAACTCTTCATATATTTCTGTCAGTTATTCTGATAGGTAGCCCCAATGATGGACTATGGCATTCAATTCAAAACAGCAATCCACATCACATCTATCTAAAGAGAGATTCCATTCTATATTTCAACTGAACTTTAAGAAAAAAAGGCTACTAAAGAGATATCAAAGAGAAAAATGATAAACCCTCATCATCAATCGTTAAACAGATGTAATGATTTAGGAATGATGAGTTTTGGGTGGGATTAAAATGCTAAATCACTGAAAATGATTTACATTTTTTTTTTTCTGTGTAAGCTAATGGGAGAATTGTGAGACAGCTGCATCATTATTCAGTCCAATTGACATATATGATTGTGTATAGCTTGCAGATAACGAAAAATGTGAAATTTTAGGATTTTGTGACTATGCTTTCTGACTGGCAATGGACACTTCTGCAGTTACTGTTCGTTTCACATTTTCCTCTCTTAGATCTGTAGGGTAGACTTGTGACCTGGCATAGATTCCCCCTTTAAGAATGTACCTGCGAATCTATTCGCCAAGGGCAGTATCATGAATATGTAAAAAACCAGGCATTTTTCATGAGTAGTGCAGATTTATTGCAAGGTCCCCGCATGCAAATGTTCATTTTGCTCTCGAGCGGAGTAACTCATGAGAAGGGGCTTTACATGAATTAGGGGAAAAGGACAGAAATATTCATGGCACTATGTTTTTTTTTCTACGCACAAATGCTAAACATGCATTGAACAAGGATGACTTGTACCTAATATCCAATGATGGAAAAACAAAACAAAACAAAGAGTTGCAGTTCTGAAGCCTAATGACTCTGAACCAAAAGGAAATCAAAGGGGCAAAGAAAACAAGAAGGCAATGCACACAATTTTCGTGTTTCATCCAAAACTACAATGCAAGTTGGCGCAGATTGTTAATGTTTAAGAAAATTCATACAATTTTGTACATGATTGAATCACTGTACAATGTTATCAGTTTATCCAGTAGGTTAACATTTGATCAATTGTTCTGAGATACAGACCTGTATCTATCAAACTCCTCTTGTACATACTGTACTTACTTAAAGGAAAGACTTAATTAATGGAAGGGGGGGATGTAAACAATATTTGAAGTTCATTTTGCTTACGTTTATATCAATGGGGAGGAAGACAGGAGGGAAACAATGGCTGTCTTGCTTTCTTATTCAATGACCATAGCTCTATATGTCATCAAAATTACTCTGCATTCATCCGCAAACCCAAAACAAACATGCTGTATTATGTATCACCAGCAGCAACTAGAATCCTTCATCAGATGACTCAGACATGGCAAGGCAGGTCGTCCACAAACTAAGCTAAGCTTTCCTTTCATACTCTCTCCTTATCATGTCCGCAAAGGTGATCGACTTTTAATATGGACATTTCTGTAACACATTAACCCGTTGAGGACGGACTGATTTTGCTAGAACATGCATTTCCCATAGACACTTGCCCGAGTATGCTCGGGACTTGTCCTCAACGGTTTAAAGAAGAAAGAAAAAACAAACAAGCAAACTAGGGATCAAGTGCTATGTGGCATTATAGACCACTACACTGCACATTGTTCAACGTGCCCTGCCCTCCACCTGCTCAGAGGAATCCCGTTCCCTCTGATTCATTCCCAGGGAATGCAAATCATGGCCTCTACAAGCACATCAGAGTCGCACTCCTGCCTGTAGCGATACATTGTCCTTGCAAACGAAGTGGTGAGATAACATGTGGTTTAAACTCCTCATGTCCATTTCCTGTGACACTGCTATTATCAGTCGTCCTCAATGAGGACAAATTAGTGTGGTGGCTTCGTGAAGAAGACACACATAATACAATGTACACATACACACACAACCTTATCTCTGGTCATTCACCACACACATCTATATATTAAACATACAGACATACACTAAAGTTAACCCATTCCTTCTGTAATTCTTTGAGAGCCTTCACAGCCACAAGAAAACATTCTTTTTGCCTGTCACCGAAAGAATAGACAGGTTTATAATCCACCTTTTTCAAAGTAGTCAAGCAACACACGTGCTCCCTTTCCATAGTCAACTGCATGTGTTATTGTACAATGCAAAATATCGATCAGAAGTAAGATTACAGAGCATGCGCTGGGCCCATAAAATCTTTTGTAAAACACTATAAGGGCAACTGAATGGGTTCATCAAAAGTTAAAATCTTGTGAGCTAAGCATTGATTGCTACGTACATCTTTATACGAGCTTTGCAGCAAAATAAGCACTCTATAATACATTAGAAAAGGTAAATTATGCAAAAATACATGCAATTCTGAGACAGAAAAAGGATATATGTTGGCAGCAGCAGATCTACACTTTAGATAAAAATAATTCTACTCAGTATAATACAAATAAACATGAATTTAGGCCACAAATGCAGACACTCTTTGGGAACGGTTTTATATGTGGTTCCTGTCTATGAGTTGACGCTATGGGAACCTGGTATACCTGGTTTCAGTAAGGAACGGGGTAACACACAAATACAGCTAAATACTCTTGAAGGATCTCTTGTATTTATCAAATTATTGTAGAAATGTGTTCTCACCAGAAAAGGTGGGGGGGGGGGGGGGGGTATTAAATATGTGTGCAGACATGATATGCAAAGACATGCATACATTGTACATGCAGGACAGAATTGTCAAAGATAAAGCTGCAACTGAGAGGAGTTAGAAGTCACACTTTCTGATGAGGGAAGTTGATCAGAATGGGACCGCGCACCACAACGGCCTTAATCGATGACAGGCTGTATCAGTGAAAATGAAACAAAAAACTAAATCGCAGTTATTGGGCAGTGGATTCACTGACCATGTGACCTGACATCGCTGGCAGCCGAGCATGTTTATACACGGGACTTGCGCCACCCAAGGCAGGCATCCCGCAAAGGAATGGGCGTGCACTCCAGTCATACTGTGTTGGTTTATTACTGGTGGCACTGATGCCAATGGGGCATGACTTGGGAATTATTCTGAAAAAAGATGTATAAATGGTTTGATAACTTCAGGAACAACCAGATTAAACTTATGCAATTTCCGGCTCCAACAGTCCACACATGTAGTACCAATGATGAAAAAAAAAAAGCAATATACTTTTGTATCCCGAATACAAACTCAAATTCATCATAATAACCATGATTTCAATAACATTATGTAAATATCGATGCTAGCAATACAAATAACAATAGCAAGAATGCTATCAATCATTGTGATAATGATAATGGTAGTAATAGTAGCAGTAGTAGTAATAATAATAATAACAATGATAATGATAATAATAACAGCAACAACAACAACTGAATAGTACTGTCTACATCTTTTAAATTTGCAAATGGAGTTTGTGAATGTATTCTTTTGAAAAAGTACATCGTACTTTGTTCTAATGTTTTCTTCCTAAGGAACAAAAACTGTGCTTCCAAACCAACACAGAATACCTGATGTGAATTCTGGTGCTATTTGTGGAAAAGCATTAAAAAAGAATTAAATTTCCTCTTCCTGAATATGAGTGGGAATGCTTCATTTGAAAATGCTACTTTGTCACTTTCCAGTGATTGTAATATGTCCATCAAACAATGCTATAATTTACAGATGTTATGATAAGATCACTTGCGCTCAAGACTCCTAACCTCACCTTCAATTTCACAAAAATATGGAATTAGAATACTGTAAATTTATCTTATGTATCCATCAGACACAACCCCTCATACAATTATAAACTAACCTAACTACAAACAAAATATGAATAAAGCAAAACGAAAACAAAAACAACCGTACATAAAAAGAAAACAGAACTTAAGACAACAAGTCAAATAGTCCGCATGAACTTGGCAAGCATTGCATTTCTTCATTTTCTACTTCTTTAAAAAAAAAAATGGTTGAGCTTAAAACAGATCGAAGACACAATCCCATATCTTTGTCACTCATGAAATATGCAAGACTCAGTTTTGCTCCACCAGTGTAGCGTGTCCTATCACACCCCAAGAGGGCCACTGTGCAAGGGAATGGGAGACAAACCAAGCTACATCTCTAGGGAGCTAGTAGGGCCCGTTCACACACGCTCCAAATGAACCATTTTTGACAATCAAGTTTAGCAACTCATTGCAAAAAAGTATTACGTCTTGTGTGTGGACACACATACACACACAAATTGTTTACCCTTGCGATAGACATCGCAATGCGATAATCAGTCAAGCGTGAGCTTTCTTTTTAGTAAACTCTTGCGATAATTTGTTTTGCGCGGCTCGTCTGAAAGGCACAGGAAGGAAGAAAATCAGTCAAGCGTGAGCTTTCTTTTAATTAAACTCTTGCGATATCTTATTTTGCACAGCTTGTCTGAAAGGCACATGAAGGAAGAAATTATGATTTCTTTTCAAATTTTGAAATTTGCCCAAAATGCAAATCACCACATGAGGTCTACATACTCAGGTGCCCAGGACCACATGAGGTCTACATACTCAGGTGCCCAGGTTCATGCTTTGGTTATTGTCGAGGCATGCGCAGTCTGGGGAGTCAAAGCATGTCATTCGCAGCCACATGATTTCTATTTGAGAGGGGCCATGTGTGAACGGCGGCAAAAAAACAAAATGTAAAAGAATAAATTTTCGCACCGCATTGTAAAGACTGATGAAAAAAACTGAAACAAAATGTGATTAATTTCCAGCGCTTGTGGACATTTCATCATGCATCGACAATTAATGTCAAAGACACGATATGTAGGCCCTATGTGTTTCATATTGAAGAACATGAACACTGATTCTTTGTAAAGGCACTGACATATTCAATGATGCATTAAATTAAAACCCTCTCTAATGACACTGCCCTTTTCATTATATACACGCTTTAAATGGATTGTCCTTCCCGGGCGTCTCTTTAATTGTGTTTGGTGGTCAGTTTCTGAATGATTAGCGGAGAATCTGCCCTCGCTGACTCTGTTTTGCCACGCATGGTCTCATTCGGGCTGTATGCATGATTACCTATTCCATCCAGCAAGTGTATTTGAGTTCTTCCAGGGGTCCGTATCGTGAAGTCTGCACAAAAAGTCTTTAAGTAAATCTCAGAATGGCCAAAGTCGCTCATATGTATAACCTATAAGGGACTTTCAAAGAGATTCATTTGATGAAGTCTCTAATACGTATGTCTTAAGAGTGAAAAGTATCTCATAAGTCTTTCATGAGATGAACCCCTGGTATCACTATTTTAAATTGAAAGCCTTCTGAACACTGGACAACAGCAACGACAAACATGTATACATATTAAAGTCATATCAGGGCCCCAACATCAGTGGCGCCTGATGGCCACTAGAAATTGCTTTCGGGGCCACCAAATTCATGTTTGGTGGTCCAATTGGGTGACTGAGATTAAAACTGGATTGTTATGTTTCCATTTATTTTCGGCCATTACATTTCTTTTTTGGCCCACCAATATTTCGGATTTAAACAGTTTAGTGGCCAAAAAGGGGCCACCAGAGAAAAATATAAATGTCCAACCCTAGTTATACTCAGGTTATCAATCCAGCAGTGTATTTCAGCACACGTTTGTATTATATTCAGTATAACAGATCTGGAATCTAAGAAACAAAGCGATAATTACAAACAGAAAATATAAAATATGATTTTAATAGCTCTTGAGTCAAACCACATGGTAGATATCTAGAAAGAAAAGTAAATTTTTTTTTATATTGTTTCTTTTGCCCAGCTCTGAAAATGTTTTGCAAGAATTTTCTAGTTTGATGCTTTATGACACCCTGCATCAACAACAACAACAAAAATGTTTACTTTTTTCATGGCTGCCTGCTACACGAATAGAGCCGTAAGTCTGTGAGATACTTTTAATGACAAACATTGACAGAAGATACGACACTTAAGTATGCTGTAATCATGCCAGTAGTTAGATGATCGTTCGATGTAAGATCCTGTTGGTGTTGTGGTGACGATTTTGTGGTACCAGTGGTAGTATAGTGATGACGCTTGTGGTACTAGTGGTGGCAGTTGATACGAAGTGGTGGTGAAACTGGTGGATAATTATTTGTTCAGATACCGCCACACATGAATACATGCATGATGCATTAATGTGCAATGTTACACCACAATCAAGTTAGCTTCCACTACCTGGAGTCTCTCTAATCAGATTTAAACAAAACAGTGCCTCAGTTTCATCAAAACTGGACAGAGAATGAAATCAAGGAATATTGAAGTTTTTTTTCACTATCAAAGGTAATTCAGTGTGTAAATGTGATAGAAGGAATCAAGTAGGTGATCAGTGAATAAACAATATGAATGCATAAAGTCAATTTAATACGTAGCTGAATACACATTAAAAATGAACGCACATTACCAGTCGATAATTTCATAGATGGATAGGCCCTACATACATGTATAAATGAAGGGAAAAAAAATGAATTTATGACTAACTATTAAGCTGAGATAGCAAGTATGTTAAACTATGAGTGAATCTATTCAGAGGCTATGAATTAAAGCAAGTATGTTACAAATATGAGTGAATCTACTCAGGGGCTAATAGATACACCAATCACAAGGAATACATCCAAGATTCTATGAAATTCAAAACAAATGAAAGAGCGCTGGAAAAAAAAAAAAAAACAGAGTAGGAAATCGAGGTTATGGACCATCTCCGGTCAGGAAGAGATGAGATAAGAAACGACAGGATAGCGGCAGAAACAAATAAAAGATGGAGAAGAATTTAAGCCAGACTGAGGGGGGAATATTTCCCAGGATCGTAATTGGCCTTATTGGATTACCATACATGTCTAACAGCCCGGACTGGCAGTCACAAAGGTACGAGAGATGGGTATCAATAAATTAACAGTCTCGGATCGTGAGCACATTTCGGGCAAGGCCTCGCCGTGCGTTGGTGTATATACGTACCGCGCACGATGTGGAAATTACATTCGTGGTGTTTTCACCTTCAGCATGCCTCGTGATTATGGGAATGTTCTGGGGGGAGTGAATTCTAGGCAATGTTGGGTGGCCTGGTTGAGAGGGTAAGAAAGTGCTCACCCTAATGATGATGACTTCGAAGTAAAGCTTAAAGAACCTAACTTGAAAACATTGTGCAGTTGACTTTCTCTATCAAAAAATAAAAATAAAACACACACAAACACATGCACAAACACTACAAATTTGTGGAGAAAGATCTGAAGTCAAAGACCAAAGCTATTTTGATCACATGACTTACGACTTTGACAACTCTGCACTGAATATTTGCAACTCATAGTAAATATCAACTTTTGATTTGGAATGTATGATATATATACATACATATGCACATGTTTTTTGTTTTATACGGGAGGGGAAAAAATCATTTTTTTCTTTCTTTTATAAAATCAAGCACAAGTGAATATGATCATTTATTCATTAAAGTCCACTGTCAGTCTATTAAAAAGAAAAGTGATGTTTGATACATGGAGGCAGAAGAGTCAATAACAATTGTATACTTTCTTAAACAATATGTAATTTGCTGCAACACCTACATATGTATTTCTCCAAAGCTGATGTTGCAGTAGCAGAAAACAGCATGCAATGTAATTTTTCCAATTACACATGTCCTCACAAATTGCACACAAATGTGTGTTGTTGTTGTTGTTTTTTCAATCTCCAAGAAGAAGGAGAAGTAGTAGTAGTAGCAGAAGAAGAACAAGAAGAAGGAGGAGGAGGAGGAGGAGGAGGAGAAGAAGAGAGGAAAAATAATCACAACAGGAGAGGGGAAAAAAAAGACTCTAAGCTCATCTTTTGACCATGGAAAAAGAAATCACTAAATTTCACTTTAGATCATTGAGAAATGAATTAAAAATTTTACCCACTTTCATCTCATCACAAAAATAACAAACATGATGCAATGGGAATGACATGTAAGTACAGTATTTGCTAAAGAAATTCAAACTCTATGTTAACATCTTTGGAAGACGTAACTTGTAAGATTTTAATAGTGTGAGACCTTTTTTCTTTTCAACACTTTGCATTGCTAAAATTTCATCCACTTCTGCACATATACATAACATACAATAACAGATGGACAAGGAAATGATATCTTGATAACACTATTGAAATAGATAATGTCTGCACACAAAATGAAAACAAATATGTTTTCATTCTAGTATTCATACTGGTATATGATGCCTCCTCCATACATTCAAGTATGTTTCGCAGTCTGTTACCATTGATCCATTAAAACATTACATATTGTTTAATATTCACCCTCCAACCCTCCCTCCCCTCCTACATCCTCCCCTTCTCTCTCTCTCTTGTTTTCACACACGCACACACACACATACACACACACACACACACACACACACGCACACACATGCACAATCTCTCTCTCGAGATATATATATCTCTTCCTCTCTTTTTTTCCCTTATCTCTCTTTCTCTTTCCGGAACCTGCGGTTTACAGTTTACATGCTTTCTCTGAATATACTCCTTTGTTGCGTTGTTATTATTGCTCAATGCCATTATATTCCTACAGGGGATCAGTGAATGGATTTACTGGCTGCTGCTCTTCCTCCCTCTACCATGTATGTCAAGGTTTATGTCAAAGCTTTTTGTGTTCGGGATCACGGATAATGTGGCACCTTTTGCCGCTATTTTTACACCATTTCCTGGCAGCATGGGGGAATGACTGTTATGTCCCTGCAAAATTTTGGTAGCCAGATGAAACAGGCCAAATGTACGATGTTGTGTATTTTGAGGGATAACATTATCTGATGCAAATCAAGTTGTGTGAACAATGCATCAGTTCATCAGTGTTTCAAGAGAGAGAACAACAAATATGTGATCTGGAACAATTATAGTTTGTTGTTGTTATTTTTTTTTGTGTAAGAAATTATAGCTACAATTTCTTCTGATCACTAAGCACCGATCTTGGGACTATCCCAAGATATAGTCATAATACATCAACTTCCATGTTCTGTAAATGACGAGCAAAGCTATGCGCATGTAGGTATAGGTGGGACTAACTATACAGGAAATTACAAACTGCAGTAAAGCATCGCTTTGTACACTCATTTAAAAAAACAAACAAAACAAACAAAACAAAACACAATACCAAAACAAGACAATTAAAAAACAAATAAACACAAAACCAAAACAAGACAAGAAAGTATCGTTTCTCCACAAAGCTCCTCTTCAAAGATGTCATCCTCATCACCGAAAGAACTGGAATGGATAATTTATCACATCAAGGTACCTTTTATACAAACATGATATCAAGTCTGTGATATATCAAAATTATACAACCACTGCAAGCGGTGCGAACAAAAGAACCATACCGACGCAATAATCCAGTAACCTTTGTCAAACTCTGAACATAAAATGCTATTTCCTTTCCCATGCAGGCTCACTTAGAAATGCATGCATAGAGAGCTGTATGAAAATCCATCCAATTTGCATAATGCTCGCACCTTGATGCACTTGACGTAGATTAAATGAAGTCAGATTCTCATACCTGCCAGAAATGGAAATACGAACCTTTTGCTTGAAAATGCATATTTTATGAGTGCACTGCATCATGAAAAATTAGAAACCAGGAGGTTTTGAACATCATGTCATATTAGGTAAATCGTTTTCAGTATTTTTCTTTTAGTATGCCATGTTTCCCCCTTTGTCTTTTCTACTGTCTTTTATTGTATCTTCCACATTTGTAAATTTGTTTGGTGACTGCCCTTATAGAGGTTCAAATGCTGTAATTTCTTTTTTCCTTTTTTTTTGTTTTTTTTTTTCTTCTATTTTTTCTTTCCCAATTTGATTTCATGTCAGTTGACACTGGTTCATTTTGATTTGTTTTATTATGGTGTGTAGCTTAGTTGATTATTTGCTGTCTTGTGTATTTTCTGAGGGTCCCATATCGTACAAGCTTTGCTTCTTATTGGGGCCCTCCATTTCCATCCCCATCATTAATTAACTTGCATCATATGCAGTTGTATATTTAAAAAAAAGAAAAAGAAATTACAATTGTGTTTTCTTCATTTGTCACTCATTTTCATATGTACTTTGTTAAATCATGTTTTTTTTTTGCAATTATTACAAATATCTTCTGTATATATTGTACAGATTTTTTATGTTTATTTGATGGAAATGAAAATGAATTTGAATCTTGAAACTTGATAATGTATTCTGTGTGCTTCTAATGATCCCACCAAGATGTATTGAATGACAAATTATTTCAAATCTTGTAAACACCATAACGCCTTGAAATGGAAATTAATGAAAGAGTGAATGAAAGAATAGAAAGAAGCACAAAACACAATACAACATGACCACATATCATAGTTCAAGCCATAACCTCACACTGACTTAAATTACAAAATAAAAAAAAAACAACCAAAAAACACACAGTACATTCAATTTTTCAGACATATTGCATTTCATGTCTTTGCACAAAATGCCTTCATTAGCAAAGAGGGTACAATCTTATGCTGCACAGATAGTACCTGTTGTCCAAATTTCTATTCATTTTTTTTATTTATTTATTAATTTTATTTATCTTTTTTTCTTTTGCATTGAGCCAATTTCAGCAAACTTCCCTTGTGAAAATTTTACTGTTGAGAGTACTTAACATCTTAAAAAAGAAATAGTCTTGTGTTCTTCTATTTGGTGTTTGTTCAGATGGAAATCATTTTTTTTTGGGGGGGGGGGGGGAAAAAGAATTTCACACAGCAAAACGTTCTCAGTTCACACTAGTTTGACAATCTATTGCAGAAAGGCATTCACTCTACAAAGCTTTGGGCCGGAGAGCACATTGTCCGACTTTTTAAATCACAAGATATCCTGAGCGTGCCTACTCTAGCAGAAATATGATTTAGCCGAAGCAGGCATTCATACAGAATGCCATTTTATTGAATGAAACCTTTCTAGAATGGAAGTACAGACTCTCACACGAACGTACTAATTAAAAGAGGGAAAAGTAATTCTTGACTTGTGTGTGTCACGTGTGTCCGCTTGTCTGTGTGTAATCCTATACACTACCCAAGTCACTGTACTAGTCATGGCTACGTACAGTTACACCTGCAAATTTATCAATGAATGAGACCACCATTTCCATAATTAAAATTTCAAGGGTATCGCAAGGCAAGGACTTTGTCATTGTGTCTTTGCTGTATGACAGAGAAATGCACATCACAACAAATTTCATCTCACAAATTCCTACTGACTCCACAAAGGGACAATAATAAGGTTTTGTGCAATCTTTTTTTTTTTTCCTGTTTGACACTTTGTAACGATACATCACTTGAAGCAATCATGCAATGCCGATCACTATATCGCTGGCCCCTGCATGCACCCAGTTGAAACCACCACACACGCATGCATGATAATAGGTAGTCTATACCTCTTTGATGTACAAGTTTGAGACTGATGCTTTGAAGCACTATCTGTGACCACCATGCGGCTCAAAATTCCCCTGGTTATGTCGGTGAAAGTGTGTCACTTGTAAGTAATCATAACTATTTAAATAAACCTTCAATGAGTCATATTTTTTTTACTATTCTAAAATCTGGAACAAAAAAAAAAATAAGGTCCATGATTGCAGTTCATGGATAAATTGATGGATTTTAAACTTTTATTCGAAGTTCTAGTATTGAACTTTGTTCATCACTGCGTGCCAAATCACAAACTTCTACATATTGTTAGTGCTCCTCAGTCACACGCATTATGTCTGTATTTTAGAACTGCCACAATTTCTCAGCCATCAACAAAACTAACAGTTTCCACATAGTATGCTAAATTTGCACACCTGTCTGAACCTGTTGAGGACGGACTGATTTTGCTACAACACACATTTCCCATAGACACCTGCCCGAGTAAACTTGGGACTCATCCTTGACAGGTTAATTTGTATTTACTCTTATTATGCACTCTATTCTTTGTATGAAGCTCTGAGAAAGGATAAATGAGAAATGCCCACACACAAACATACAAACAAACACACACATACTCAAGGATGACAGAGAAGGAGGAGAGAGACAGAGACAGAAAAGAAAGAGAGGTATGGATATTACTAGCAAGTATGCACGGGTCTAGTGCTCACCTGAGCACCACACTCATCCTTCTTAGCATGCCACCTCAGGCACACTATTTCAATTCAAATGGCATCATTACCATTTGTACCTAAGTGACCTATGATTCTTTCCCCCCACTGATGATTTCTACCAAAGTTCAGTCAAAAATCCAGCTACCTGTTTTCTAAAAGAATATAATAATTATAAAAGATTGAGAAAATTATTCCGTTTGGCATCTTTGGGCCCTGTCCTCGGGTCCCTTTGGGGAGCACCACCATCATTTGCATATTAAACTATGACCCCCTCCCACTCCCCTATGGATGATTCCTGTAGAGTTTGGTCAAAATCCAACCACCAGTTTTCAAGAGCATGATGGAGATGTGAAAAAGTTTACACACACGATGGACGACGAACAATGCATGATGTACATACTGCTCGACGAACAGCGCACAACATATGCCCCAAGGCAGAAGGTGAACGATCACAGCAAGAGCTCACAAGAGCCATTTTGCTCAGAGGTGAGCTAAAAAAAAAGAGAGATATGATTAAACTGTATCGAGACAAAAAAAAAAATCCTTGAGAAATGGAGGCCAGTAGAATGACAGAGATCTCCCCATCATTGTTTTTATTGAGCAGTTAAATACTCGCATTTGACAATTCCTTTAACTCCTACCTCATTGATCATCTTACTTCCCGTGACATCCCCGAGACTAAATTCTTGTCCCTGCTGCTTACTGGAACTCGCCTAGCACCACTCTCGCTCCTTCAGAACTCGGCGAGGAGGATCTCGGAGAGAGTGCACCAGGGGGGGAGTGTTGGCAGCTCCCAAGGTCAATGGTCAGGCCCAAGTTGATATCCGCCGGGATTTGGAGGTATCGAGAGTCGGTGATCCAAAACAGGCCGAAAACTGAGTCGGCCAATGACAAGGGATCAGCGGAGGCAAATTGAAGGGTAAGGAGAGGTGGGGGAGGGCGATCAGAAGAGGTTGACAGACAGCTCGTAGGCACAGCCAGTATGTGATAGCTGACAGAGTGGAGAGCATCCGCACAAAATGCGCTCGTGTAGCTCTCGTGACTTGACAGGAATTGCAAAATATCGGCATTCATTCTCATTTCCGGCTCATCCATTTCAACAGAGGAGGCGGACATTGCATTACATTGTGGCAAGTTTTTTTTTTTTTTTTTGTGTGGAGTTCAATGTCCACTGTCACGGAAGTAAAAATGTATGAGCTGTCTTCATTTACAATAGCTTCAATTCAGCTGTTGCTATCAAGATGGTAAAAATTTGTGACTAGTTCAGAGTTCTGGTTGCAAATTTTTCAGTGGGCACTCAGCTGTAAATAGACTGCAACTAGTGTTCATGTGTCCCTCTTAGAACATGACATAAAAATCGTACTGTATGTGATCTTTATGTGCGTTTGTATGCATAATTTGCACAATGCGCATTCTCTGCGCAATGTAGGTGTGTTCTGTCTGAAATGTGAAATGAATTCTTACTTGAATGATATTCAGTTCTTGCTTGTTACGAAGTTGACTTGGTTTCTTTTTTTTAAGGGACAATGAGTTGTTTTGTAGTATTCTGCGATCGATATTGTGGAAATAATAGAAGTCAGTGAACTCGACTTTTATTCCTGAAGCACTCTCTCTCCCTGTTCAGTAGCTGAATGTAGAACGCTACCAGTACATGATGATCGAAAATCATGTCCTAGCCAACAAGCTGCATGCAATTCACTGTAGTGAGCGATGGATACTGCTTTGGCCCAATACATTGTAATCAATGGCATCACATATAAAACATCACGTAGCAAACACGATCGGGGTATTGCTCTGAAATCACAGCACTTCTGGAAAAGCTTTATAGCTGATATTTCACATTTTCATTGTTGCCCAACTGACACTGTGTTATTACAATGATATTTCACACATTTCTTATGCATTTTTGTACATTTCATGACAAAAATATGACAGTTCTGCAGGCATATAACAACTATGTTTTCACTTTCATTCATTCATTCATTCATTCATTCATTTTATCTCAACAAACCTGTGAAACTTGCACAGGCTCAATATCATGGTGGTTTACCAAATTCGCTTCCCTACCTTGTATATGATATCTCTGAAGGGGGGCTGTGATCTATATTTTGCCAGCTGCCAAGATCAAGGATTGAAATTGTCTATTAAAGTTGACTCCGCAATGAGGTCTCAATTCTCATTTCCACGGAACGTGCTCCGGTCACGGCGGGGGAGGTGGAGATGTCAGAATCTGATCAGAGAATGCCATTTACAAATTGATATCACTCTAATTCTCCTTTTTCTACTCTTCCCCTTTACTCTCTCTCTCTCTCTCTCTCTGTACACATATAATATATTATATGTCCAATGTAAATGCTTGTGTATCTATATAAACTGTTCATAAAGCCTGACATATTAATTTTCACCTTGGTATCAGCTTACTAACATTCATATTCTATGCATGCCTTTCAGACAATGTATTATATTTTTATTTGTTTTTCTGTATTGCAAGTTTAATCTTTTTTTTTTTTTGAGTGGCCCACATTTCTACAAGCTTGTCTTTTACATGGGCCTCTCTTTTCCCATGACACAATTATTTTGAACAATTAGTTTCACATGTATGATATATTAATTCTTGTAAGACATTGTACTTTTTTCTCCCTGAAATTGTATCTTGAAACAAAAATGTGCTATTGGAAATAAAATCTCATTTTAATTGAATTGAATTGAATGAGAGCGTTCTTCTAGGTGACCTGAAAGCTTACTCGAGGTTTGCCCAACATAGCAACAACTATTAAATGTCTCAGGCAAACTGGACTCCAAGTGTTACTATAATGCATGTCACGACGGAAGAAACATCCATAGATGTGAAAATATTAGTAAACTGGTCTATTCCACTGGGTGTATATGGTGTAATTCAATGAACACAAGTTGATTTATAAGTTGGTTTACAGGCTAACCCTAGCATATGATTAATCTTGTAAAGTTCATGGCATATTTTAGAAGACACAAGTTGGGCTACTGTGATCAATGTTTCAAAAAACAGTAATTCAATGCTAGTACTTCAGCAGCAACTGGAAATTGAAGACAACACACAATACATGAACTTCGTGCAGTTAGTCAGTCCTGTTAACTAATTCATTACCACAGGCAGCTACAAGTATCATGCATTACTGCCGATCTGCTTTCATGAAGTTCAGGTTTTGAGAGGGTTAAAAACCAGTAGACACCTTCGCTAGATTGCGGTCGGATCGAACGAGTAGGTGCTCATTTAACCCATTGAGGATGGACTGATTTTGTTACAACGTGTATTTTCCCATAGGCAGCTGCCCAAAAATGCTCAGAACTTGTCCTCAACGGGTTAACTGCAGTGAGTTTGCTTGGTTGCAGCTGTGAAAACTGGTCCCCGCTGAAGACAATCCTCAGTCGCTGCCCCCATTCGCTGCCCTCTGGCAAAATCAATGGACGAAACTTTGGCCGATGATGAAAAGAAGAGCAGGTATTTCAACAGGCTGCCCTCATGCGGTTGTGAAAACTGGACCAAAGCTTGCCAGTTGGGACTTAAAAAGCAAACCTGTCTTAAATGTAATTTTAGCATTTCTGCTCAATAAAAAACAACAACAAAATGAAGATGCACATAGCAATCAAGGCTGAGCTCAGTAGATATTTGCTTTCGCTGACCCCATTCAGGTGCCAACTCTGTGTAGAATCAAAGAGTTTGTGAGCCCATCAGCACATACTGTATACGCTATAATTTTCGTGTACATAAATTTTTGCGAATTGCCGCTGTCACACATTTTCGCGAGTGGTTAAATTCGCGATTGGGGGACCAGAAAGAATATGAAGTGGCAAAGAAAGTGTGAATTTCCAACTTACCAGCAAATAAGAATGATACTAGTTTACTAGATTATCACAACTAGGACTGATCCATCCTATCCAACACTTCCTGTAGAATTCCAATGTATTGATATATCACCTTCTCTTCTAAATGATAGCACATATCACCACTTCTAATACAATTTCATTGCATAATTTATCTTGTCCTCATTCACAGATTCAGAGAGCCTTTTTTCCTGTGGAATTCTTCTGCATCTCAAAACAATAGTCTTTCCAACAAACAATGTAATCAAAATCTCCTCTACTGCTCTGTGAAATAAACAAACACACAATGTGAATACCTCCCCCCCCCCCCATTATTGCTTTTACAGGTGTCAGTATTTCTAAATGATTCATGCACAGCAGGCCCGATGGCCTCGTTCCCATGTGGTTTTAGAAAGTGTCAAATCATACACTGTATACTAGGATATATTTTCCAGGAAAATTTCTGACATAAACTTCTACAATTTCTAATTAGAATTCCATATAAAGTGAGAATGGATGCTAGATCTAAATTCCTGGCAAGTGAATGGATTTATGTTTGATTTTCACTATTGTACATTGTGAATAGTGGAAGTTCACACACCCATGGCTATATCATGAAAATTTGGGCACGTGTGAATAGGCTTTTTGCAGATTGCAACAAGGAATGTCAAGGGTATACTTGACATGGCCAGTGGGGAGAAGGGATGGTGTTCTGACCAGATGCCCACCTTGTAAATCAATAACATCGGACTGAGAGGGATTTGGGGAAACAATACTTGGCAGACCACCAAATGGTTTTGATTACACATAAACACCCATAGCAAGTTCAGGGTCGTGCTAAGATAATGCAACTGTTCCAGGGAAAAGATAGGGACTGTTCACACTCTCTTGCATCACAGGTGTGCAAGTTGAACAGATGGTGTAATGCTCTAATATATGTATATGTATATAAATATAATTATGTATATGTATATGTGTATATATATATATATATATCAGTGTGATTCAAGATGTCCGTAAAGACAGTATGAAGTCTCAGAGATCATGTGTACATGTGTGTGTGTGCATTCACTGTACCTTAAGTTATATTGATATGAGTATTTGCCTGTTCATTCAGTGAGTTGAGACTGAAATTTCTTTTTCACTGGTGACATAAAAACAATGAAAAGTATATTACTCAAATACAATTGTACAATGCATACAATATACATACAGTTATACACACATACATAATATAATTACAACTATCATCATTACTATCTATTATATTTCAAAACATACTATCAAAACCTATACTTACAACCAGATAACTTAAATCACCTTCTTAATAAACCTACTTACATGTAAATAATAAAAATAACCAAATTTAATTCGAATATAATCATAATTACAATATCACTCAAATATAACTGCACAGTGTATTTTGTTCATTCTATAAACACAAAGTGATTGCGTTAATTTCATTTTCTATCACATGATGAAATCAGAAATAAAGATTACTGGTAAAAAGGTGTTTATGTGTTACTATAATTCAACTGTAACACATTAGGTTATATATCCAGAGTAATTCACACTCTATCCTATAATACTCCATCCTATAATAACTATGTAAGAAAATGAATAGAAGAATATTAGATAAATAACATTTTCATAAGCAAATACTCAAAGACTTCAAAGGGGAATTCTGGACCAGTTAAAAGTTAGTCTGACGAGAAAGAGTGCAATTATAGAAGCCCAACAGTGAAAGTTTGATCAAAATCGCATTAAAGGCAAGGATCGAAGTAAAAATGAAATACTTAAGATTTGCTTATTTCTGCAAAACAGTACTCTAACATTTAAATACGAATGTGCAAATGAGTGAACAGATGATTTCATGAGCTCACAATTTTAAGGGAGTCAAACAACTTATCACTCGTCCGGAATTCCCCTTCAATTGAACCTGTGCACTTTGCAATATAGAGATAGACACTATACATTAAACAATCTCACATTCATGCAATTGTTGCTATCCACATGCAACAGAGAAGTGTATCTAGGTCCCATTCCAATCAATGGAGATGATATACTTCTGCCTATCTGATGAAATGAGGAATAATCACATTGTACTCTGAAACCATCTGCTGAATTTGGAAATCCACCAACTTGAAAAGGGGAACAGGAATACTTAATCAATATCCCTTCAATATTCCCAAAATGTATGTTCCTTGGCTAACTACCATGACATGGGGCTATTTTTAGGTTTCATGTCATACTTGAAATGATCCAATTCCCTATCCACCCAAAGAATCAACAATTTGAACATATCTATTTTGATGCATTCTCTTGATTCGGCTTGGTGCCACGCTCTCTGGTGGGTCGTGACTTCTCAAACATCTGCCGGGGGCTACGGAAAGTAAATTCCTGACAAAATAGTGCATTATCAAGTCTGATAGAAAATTTCTCATCCTATTCCCATCTCGCCCCCCTTCATTGTTTTCAATATCTACTGTTTGTTGTTGTTTTCTACCAGTAGATGAGGAGCACATCCACCTATTGCTGTTGATGTTTTTGGCAGGAAACCGGCGAGTCCAGAAAGTGTGACAAGAGGTTTCCAGGTTAATACCAGGCACTGCCGCTCCATGAGACGACGTCTGGTCACTTGATACATGTAGCTGTCACCATGTAAGATTCACGTAGATGGTGGAGACAAAAACTATTGTATTATACCCAAACTTTACCATCGCACATTTTTACAATATTTCAAAGAGTGCACCTGAATAAAAGATAATTTTCAAAAATGATCTCACACATCATGTCACAGCGGTATACGATATACTATAGTCATCATAATCAAAGATGATGCCATGTTCATTGATGTAACATACAAATACAGATAAATGAATAGATATGCGTGTATAATAACATACTTTACATATTCATTCTTACAGCAAATACTCAGCCCTAACCAACTTTTTCAATTGACTTGATGTGCCTTCAGTGTGCATGACCAAAAGAAAACACAAGCAGAACTTTTCCTACATTCATTCATAACATTTTTTGAGCTGCACTAAATGAACGAGTCAATTTTGCTCATAAAAGTAATGCATGGTAAAAGTGAATAACAGATGAATTAAAGATATATACATGAAAAGAGTATTTGGAATTAAGGTCGAATAAGGTGATTAACTGACATACATTTCTTTCCACTTCTACAGAAAGTTACACAAAGTTTTACAAGGCTTTGTCCTTAAAACCAGAACTGGAGAAAGGCACTAAAAATGTTTTGCTTGGCAGAGGGCAAAGCTAGTCCGGAAGCCCTTAGGCCTAGAACATATCTATTAGTGGCGTGCTATCCCATCAGCAAAACTGTCTGGTTTCCTCAGTGTAGTATCTATCACACTTGAACATCTATTAAACACCTTATACAGCTTTCAATTTGCTAGTGACCTTCGCTTCCATACAATTTGGCCTGTTGCATCACAATTTCATTGGACAAGGTTCACCGCCTCTCCCCCGTCCAATGGTATTAAAACCGACGTACTCCAAGGCTGTAATACCCAAAAACTGATCATTCCTTCTCTTCACAGCATTCAATGATGCGTCTCTGGCTGGTAAAATCTATACTACTCTATCAGCAAAGATCATTTCGGTTGAAAGATTGAAGTCAAAATGGATTCAATATTGACAAGGGCAGGTGACGGCTAGCGGACACCAACTCTACTTCGCTCTCATCCAATTTCAGACTGGAGGGAATAATGTGTGAAGAAGATTGTCAATCTGCATCATTTCCATCTCAAATAGGATGATATCAATTCCCTCTTTCCATCAAAGCTGCAAGGTTCTAGACTATTGTGTTTTTTAAAAAAAAAAAAGAATGCTGAAGGTTATAAACAGAACTGTCGTCAGATCAGATCAAAACAAAATAAATCAGATTTAGTTGCTGCAATAACACAGCTAAATTCTCTGTGTCAATGCAATATCTACACTCTCGTTTTAGATCTGCTGCGGAGGGACTAACGCCACTTTTTAAAGAGGAAAAGTTACGTGATGGGATGCATGTTAACTTTTTCATATCAGCAGAACAATGTTCGCATTATTGAAACTATGCCAAATTGACGTCCTCTGTGCGTAGCACAATTTTGGCACTGCAGAGGTGTAAAAGTGTCAGAACAATGCTTTAAAACTGTCAACTCTAATCAAACCAGCTCATCTTGAGCAAGGAAAGAATTTGTATTTACATCCTTCTGTTTTGGCTTTGTTTTTGTTTTTTTCACAGAGGGGAAAGTCGTTACAAAATCTGGAATGTCACACAAAAACTCAATTCCACAGATTTCCATAGGGCTGGTCATACAGTAATTCTACTGATGTTGCTCGATTCCTTGTTAGTCCAGAGAGGTGGGAGAGTCTCCTATTTCCCTGTTTTGAGGGTAACATCTAGAAAACACAATTTTTTCAAATATGCAGGATGACAGTTGTGATAGTTCTGTATTTGCTATTCTTTTCCTCATTCATGATTTTTTTTTAAATATTTTTTATGTCACTTCTTTGTGATGACAGCCCCAGTCAGGCACTGGCAGGCTGAATGGTTGTCATGGCAAACTTATTCAGAGGAAGTACAAATTTATACAAGATTCACACTTCTTTAAAGTGATCTACCTGCTTGTATTTGAACCATTTCAAGGAAAAACACTGAATTTATGGTTTAAAAAAACAAAACAAAAAGAGAGCAGAATGATATATTACCAGGCAAGTAGTTTTGGGTAAGAGAATTAAACTTTATCTTTAAAAGAAAATTTGAATTGCTACAATATGGAAGAACTTAAGCCGTGGTTATAAATTCTGTAGTAGAAGACTAATAATCTTCATACTGCACACAGTAACTATGGAAATATAACTATGTCACTGCAACTTTATTTTTTCATCTATTTACAGCAAAATTAAAGTGGCCTTGTCATAAGTGGGCTGTTGAGCCCTATTTTGGAAATTTTATCTGAAGCATGATCCTATGCAGTGATTATGTTATAAGGCCATAATCAGAGCCCATAAATGGTCACCTTTTCTTGATTTTACAGACAAACTCAATTTTCTCCCCACAAAATGAATGCCAGACAGTTTTTCCACTGCACGTGGGGTTAAGTGACACCTTGGAATTCAAACAATTTTCCCTTAAAAAACCTTGCCTCAGAAACTTCAAATTTATGGCAGACTTCCTTCTCTCTCGCCCTCTCCCTCACTTGGTGTGGTTCCTTCTCCACCCCCCCCCCCCCCATACAAACAAACTTTGTTGCTTAGGAACCAGTTTTGAAAGGATTCAGACTTCATTATAAGCCCATGCCTACGTTTAAAAGCACATTTCAAAACACATATCAAGTCAATCAATTCATAAGTTAGAGGCTGTGTTCATAAGGTTTTGTGTACCGAGAAACACAGGTTTCAAACATGGTTTTAACAGAGAAGGATTTATAAGAGTTGTCTCTTGGCCGTGTTTTTGATGACTCTCTTTGACTGACTGCGCATCTCATTCTGCACAGATTGTCTCTTTGCAGCTCGACTATGACATCATACAAACAGTGCTTCAAATCATGGTTGCCATTACAGGATTTTCAAAAACCGTGCTTTGGGAGAAACACAGTTTCAAATCGCACCTTTTTTTTTGCATTTCAAAACAATGTAAAAACTAGTGTTTTTGTTCAGGACTACCATTCATATGGGAATGTAAAGCCAGAAACATGGTTTGAAAACTGCCAGAAAATGTTGCCATAAAAGCATTCTGAAAGCAAGCCGGAATCCTGTTTCTCCAAACACGCTTCTCAAATCATATTGGCCGGTGTTTTGAAATCAATATTTTGTTCAACATGCTTGCAGATACAAATGGGCTGAAGAGTAACTCCCTGCTCAGATGCAAGCCAGTTTATACCAAAGCTCGATCAAGAAATGATGTATAAAGAATCATCGTGTAGCCGACAGACCGTTCAGACACTGATCTCGACCGTTCTGGAAAACGTTGTATAGACGTGCAGTTTCCCACTGCGCATGCTGTTATGGTCATGAGTGACAGCTATGGGGTCACCTTTCATGCCCGATCCCATAAAGCCCCGCCCAGTTATACTGTTCTATGGTTGCCATACGTTCAGACGCACACTGGACACGATGGAATGCTGATTTGTTATCGAGTTCTAGTTCGAAACGATGCTCTGACCGTCGTTTCGTTATATGTCGTTTCGTTATACGTCGTTTCGTTAGTCAGCGTTCAGACGTATAAATTCATTGTATAGCTATACTGTTTTGGTATAGCTATACCGTTCTAGTATAAAATTTTTGCATCTGAATACCCTGTTGGTCATTTTAATGCAAAAGGTGTTTCAGAAACGTTGACTACAAACAAGAACTTTTTTTTACAATCTAAAACTCCTCTTTGTGACAGAGTGCTGAAAGTGAGATGTCCAGATGAGGTCAGTTGTAGTTTTAAAACTCCTCCAGCAGGTCACATAAACAACAAATATCTGCTATTTTTTTCTCTACTTTTTCTCCTCTAGCAGAAATCTGAGAATTTGCAGGGCATTTGGGATTTGTTTTTTCTGACCCACATTTCACTTGTCCAAATGATGGTGAATTTCACACAAAAAAAAAGAGAAAAAGATTGCAACTTTATATTTTGGACAACAGGCAAGTTTAATACTAGGCCTATATGATTTGAGCACTTCTGGCGGCACATACCATGAGATGGCACGGCTGCATTCATCTGTCTCTACGCAGTCAGTGCTGACATAAAATGATTGCATGGGAGATATTGATGTTTACAGATTAATACGCATACATTATACAAGGGATGAGTGATAATTGTTTTCTTTGTGAGGTAATATCACAATGAGAATTAATATCTAAAATATCTATCTTCCTTTTCCAGCAGCAAACATAGCAAGTGATGTGTGTGTGTATATATTAATTATATTATATCATATTATATCATATCATATCATATTATATCGTATTATATCATATTATATCATATTATATCATATGATAGCATATCATATCATGTCATATTATATCATATTATATCATATCATATCATATCATATCATATCATATCATATCATATTATATATCATATTATATCATATCATATCATATTACGTAGAGATGCATGCCCACACACAACACAGAGCAAGTGTGGACATACTGCTGATTACTTGATTTGATCCTGCTTCACCCCTCAATATAAGCTTAAGGGTACATTCAGTACCTTAATTAGCATTCCTTTCTCCCCCTCCCCCCCCCCCCTTCCATTTATTTCTCTCCCTCTCACTCACTACAAGATATTGCCAATAAGAGCATGAGGCTCATAGGAATAGCCACATAATTGACAAGGAAAGACTGGATTACAAGCTGGTGGAGAAAATGAGCCCCTACTTAGGATGTAATGCTACACCTTTTCATGGCTTGGTCATAAGGTAATAGACTCCCTCAAATCCCGAATTGCCATGCCTTTTCACGCCCATTAATCCTCTTTCTCTCTCCCCCTCTTTCTCTTTCTATCTCCCTGTCTGCCTTTCTTTTCCTTTGTCCTTTTCTCTTGTTCTCCTTTGACCTGCCATCTTTGGATTACCCTCAAAGTCTAACCTTCACCTTTAATGGTGGTTTATAATTCTGAATGTCAACATGAATGGAGCCAAAAGTCTGCTCTGTTTTGCCCTATCTTGTGGACTGGAACAAAAAACATTTTGATCTTAGACCTTTAATACAAAACAGTAAAGTGTGAATGCAATGTCCCTGTTGTGAGTTGGAAAGTGAAACACTGGATGCCTTGTTGTGGAAAATGAAGCTTTAGACACAATATTCTCTCTTTCTCTATTCAACATAGCAGAGTTAAGTTAAATCTATTTCATGCAACTGGTATGTCTTCCCTGCAATATTGCCCAATTATATGAACTCATATAACTGGCTTGGTCAGTATAGACTTGCAAAGTCAAAGCCCAAAATATCATATGGTTCTCTGATACCATTAAGGCAAAGTTTTGGCTACAGTTTCCCTTCAATTCTTTTCTTTCTTTTTTTTTTCGCAATGACAGGAAAGAAATGCTGATATATTTTGTATTATATATACAATGTATTATTTTCATGGTTGGAAATGAATTAATTCTTTTTTCTGTAGCTTATTTCTTTATTTTCATCAAAGAAGAAAGAGAAAAGATGATCCAAAGTGGTACATGTCATCAATCTGTCTTACATTTGAATTGAAATAAATTAATTTGAAAGAAGACATCGCATAGTGCATCATAGGAAAAGCAGAAACAAACCAAATCTTATACCGATACCACAATACCGAGGGTATTACACTGACTGATGTTTTTATACCTGAGATATCCACTGTACTAACAGCTGTCATAGCTTACCCTACTTACCCATATCTGAGTTTGAAATTTTAGCTTAGCCCATTAAGGATGGGCTGCTTTGCTCCAACACCCATTTCCCATAAACACTTCCCCGAATATACCCGGGACTCGTCCTCAACGGGTTAAAGTGTCTACTGCAAGGGGGCAGGTATAGACATCAAGATGTCTGTCAGCCGAACATTCATCACAGATTGCATGAGAGCTATGTCATGACCAGGATGTTGTTGGACTATGCTGGGCTAGTCACTCACTCAGCAGGTATACGTCATTGGACATCATGGAATTCGGATGGCCGGGCGTAGGAAGTGATGTTGTATGAGCTTGCTAATGTGTGCACCATGTCATCATCATCATCTTGGTAATGCGTCGTGTATTAGGGACTCGGAGCACAGTGCCCCACGAGCTGTGCACATGTTACATACTGTCCACACATTATGTGTTCAACACATGAGAGAACTCTACTTGAAGACTGAGACCAATGACTTGACGACCAAATTACTGACAAATTCATATCTGCCAACAAGAACCACAGAAAATACGCACAAAAACAAACACAGAACACCCACACTATCCTTGCACAGAGTATGTACTACCATTCAACCCGTATGCAGCATGATAGCTCAAAACTTTTCATCAAAGTTTTTTTTTTTTTTCTGATCTCTTTTAATCTTAGTATTGTTAACAATGTAAACCCGCTGAGGAGGGTTTGATTTCGCTACAACACACATTTCCCATAGACGCTTGCCCGAGTTACTCGGGACTCATCCTCAATGGGTTAAGAATCAAAAGCATACCTTATCAGCATTTGGGACAATGAAATTCAAGCACAGCAGGAGCTTTTTTTTTTTTTTTTTTTGGTAGCATACTAGAATAAATCTGCATAGGTTCTGTCCTTTAGAAACTGGAATACATTGTACTGATGCCATCAATTTGATTACTTTGTGCCTTTTCCTATGATTCAGATTTCCACAGACGTTGTGCAATCAATTAATGCTCGCTGTTTCATAAGACAGTTTCCCTGACTAATGGAATTTCATGGCCAAGTCTATTCCTCGTGCTTACGAGGAACATAGAAATTCTAAACTCACAACATTGCGCCACTATAACTAAATAATCTTGATCATTCTGACACAAACAAAGGTCAAGAAGAACTTTGATGTGGCTGACAATCTATTCTATAACATTGTTTATGGTTTGACTGGAAGTCACAGGATGAAACAGAATGATTCAATCATTTTCCCTACACATATTTGATAAGAACTCTACTAACGAGTACCTGAACGATACATGGGAATTTTGCATTTGTGATACCAAAAACTTATTACAGCAAATTTACATTCTTATAGACAGCAATTCAATTCAGTTCAATTCAATTCAATTTGATTCAAATATACTTTGTTTCCATAAGAAGTCATGTATAAAACAAAGTAAATGGTATACATATGACAAATTATATTATTTTACTAATTTGTAAGAAACACAAGTTGTAAAGTATAATACATTTATATACAAATAAAAGTATACTGAGAGATACTTTTCCTATGCATAATTTGCAAGGATGACATAGAAGTAGATACAGCGATAGAAAAGAGTGAACTACTTCAAATTGCAGCTTGTAAGGCGTGGATCACCCAAATTTAAAGTTTGCCTAAAAGCTAAAAGTCACACATAGTAATATGATGAACTACTGCAATTGATATTCATTATATGATTCATTTATATGATTCTAACACAAACAGCAAACAATCATCATGACATGGCAACTTTTGACTCTACCGTGTGGAATGATTTAAAAGCAACCCAAAGCTTTCATTATCTCATGCATAAATATTTACGAATATTTCCCCCTTGCGCCCAGGTGTATCCGATTCTCCCCTCATTATCGCCATTGTGCAGCAGGAATGTAAGTTCACTGCCTCTTTGGACGTGATGATTAGTGGATGATTAATGGGCCGAGTCCCTCCTCCTCTGCCACAGCTACGGAGGGGGCTGCCGGCGTGGGTTGCATTTACATCGGCCACAAAACCTTTCCCACCTTGATTCTGATACCAACAAAATCGCCGGCATGAAAAGCGTGAAAATGCATTGCTTGTCACACTACCTTTGTACGATCAGTATTATTAAAGTTGATTGAAGAAAACCAAAACCCAAATATGAATGTGGATTGAGTGAAAGCAGCAAAGTTTAAAAGTAGAACGCATCAGTGAAAGTTGAGTAAAATCAATCAATAAATCAAGATGTTCATAATGATGTTATGAACTTAAGCAGTTTTCTTATCCAACGACGACGGCACTGACCTTCAAAAATTCAAACTTTTGAATCAATTGTCTGATTTTCCTAAAAGATCGGTTACACACGAGAGAAAATTCGTAACTTGAATCATCATTGTAATGATGATTGCAATTCGTCTTTAGAATTATCGGACCTTACACACGCTCGCTGGAAAACTGTGATTAGAATTCGAATTCTCGAGTGAAGGCGTTATGTAATCCTTAGTGACTTGTCAATCAAAACAACGAGGTTCTATAGCGCGTACTATCTACGGAAGTGCTTGAAAGGTCACGTAAGCTCCGCCCCTCAAAAGATGTTTTGGAGGTCAAGCATTACACACGCAAATTTCGCAACGTAATTTGAGTGAAACTTCACTGTAATTCACCTCCGAACTAGAATTTGAATTCGTGATTGTGGTTAGCATTCGTGATTCTAATTTGCTTCCACACGTGCTAAAAATTTGTCATTAGAATTATTTTTCACTGGAACCATCATTCAAATGACGAATTTTTGACTGTGTGTAACTGCTCAAAATTTTCACTGATGAGTTCTACTGATATCTCCTGCTTTCACTCAATCCACATTCATATATAGGTTTTGGTTTCCTCCTCAAGCCATGACTCTTAAAAATGAATTTTAATGCTCACTCTCATCCCTCTCAAAGTGCAGCTGGCACTAAATAACTTGGCAATGATGTTACTCTTGGAAGGCTACCCTTGCTATTGTCAGATGGAACTGAAAGAATATGAATGTGCATGCTAATGTTACTAAGGCCCTGGTACAAGTGTTGTATAACATTCTGAGCAGATTTTGTTTATTTAAGGGAAAATAGTTATGTATTGCTCAGAATACTTAACTTTGAAAACACCCACATTCTTATCATATGTTGTATGGGCTAACCAAATTGTACGTAAATTAGCAAAAGCTTCATAAAGAATTCTTCTGTCAGCAGATGTTACATAATGACTAAAAACTTCTATACAAATAAACATGACTTAACCACACTTCATACCTATAAATATGACTCTATCAATATATGAAGAAGGAGAGGAGATTAAGATGGATTCATATAAATTATTAAGAGACAATACAACAAAACACAGGACTGTTTATGACAACAAGACCCTCAGCATTTATTCAACACACATACAAAATATTGGTGAGGGGGTATCAAAAAAACAAAACATGTGCACATGTGGTTTACATCTTAATACACCTAAGTGGGCAATTTCCTGTTTTTGGATGTCACGGCTGAGATCATGAGTCGCTAACGAGTTTTAGCACTTACGACCATAGTCTGAGCAAGACTTGGAGAAAATGCAATGCACAACAGACCAACCATATAGATATTGTGGGTTAGGAGGGGGGGTGGGGGAAGAACAGGACTGAAGTAACATCCTAACCTGATATAACTCAATAGAACAAACTTATTGGAAGTTGTTAAGGAAAAAGAGAGAGAAGAGCCGAAGTACTGTAAATTAAACCAGATAATTTTGTGTGCATGGAACTTTGGTGAATTTCACAAGTAGCCAGGATTTGCAAAAGTAAAATACACACAACATGTTTTGTCTACCCCAATGTACTGAATTCCAGCGGCAATTTGCAAAAGTTTCATGCTGAAAAAAAAAAAAGGCTGTAGGCTCCAATTCACAAAAATTTCATGCTTGCGAATGTTTCTGGTTTAACAATCACACCCACACCTGATATAACTCACAAGAACAAATCTATTGAACGCTAAGGGGGGGGGGGGGGGGGAGGAAAGAGACTGAGAGAGAGAAAAGAGAGCTGAAATAACATCCAAAACTGATATAACTCAGGGTGCATCTATCGCAAACTTTTCTGGGCAGAAACATGGTTTTGATACCGTGTTTTGTGGTTTAAACTTTGCTACAAGCGGTAGTCGGGATTACAAACACAGTTTTGAAATATGGTTTTTAAATGCACTATGGGGTGCAATTCCTATGGGGTGCAATTCAAAACTTTTACACTAGAAACAATGTTTGAAAGTCCTATAAATGCAACAGTGATGTTAAATGCGGCTTATACGATGCCACAGTTTGCTCGCTCCCTGTTTGACCAATCTAACTGCCATGGGACAAGCTGCACATAATGAGATGCACAATGGCGCAGTCCGCTTGAGTCAGAGATATACGCTTGAGATAAACTCTTGAAGTGCTCCTCTGTCAAACTGTGTTTCAAACCATGTTTCACAGCCATGTTTCTCGGTATGCAAAATCTTATATTGTAAAACGAGGAATGTCAGCGTGCATTTTAATTCTGCTACATGTAATTTCGCGAAAGCCAAGATTGGCAAAATTAAAATGCATACAAAAGTTCTGGTCTACACTATATGCTTTGAATGCCACTGACAATGTACCTTCCTCTTGATGATATAAACCAATATCTATCAATCTATCTATCTACCTATCTATCTATCTATCCAATTCACAAAATTTTCATGCTGCAAAAAAGGCGGTCGGCTCCAATTCACATAAATTTCATGCTGCAAAAATGTCTTGCTTTAAAGTAAACACAGCCTCAGTAAAACAGACAGATCGAAAGGAAAGGGAGGGAGAAAAGAGAGAGGGGGGGGGGGGGAGGAGAGAGGAGGGGGTAGACACACGGAAAGCTCCCGCATCTCTGGATATCCCACGGCACTGTGGAGGCTGCCATTTGCCATATAACCAGCATGAATGCATCAAGCTGATTTCAAGTGACTGCTGTATGGACCTACTCAAGTGCAGTCGTCCCTGCACTCTCAGGATTTCACCGACTTTGCAATAGAATGGTACGCCTAACACATGCAGGGACTGCCATTCCACGGCCAGGCTTGCAGTTCCCACTTAAAGGCCAGTAATTCTTAGTAACTCTTAGTACACAGAGGGGGGAATATCAAAGTTGGAAACACTTAAACCACTTTTGACGCAGGTAAATCCGAACATTCTCTTTGGCAGCGCACACACGATTCACCAATGGTGAAAAGGTCTCCCTAACATACAGTCAAGGACAAGTCGTCTCAGGGGCAATCCCCATTTTAGTCATGCTTTTAGTTTGTAGCTTTCATCGCATTGGCTGTCGGAATCTATAAGACGTGCAAATCCCAAAATTGTGTCCCCTGTGGCACTTGGTGATGTTGTTGGGTGTCCAATGAATGCTTTTACTTCTCACTTCCCCCACAGCAATTGCGCAGTAACATTGACAAATTTCAGTGTTATCTTCATGAAGAGAAGAGTGCCAACATTCATCGGCACTATTAAAAACTATTGAAACTGCTCATAAAATGACAACTCCCATAAGATTTGTTGAGACCTGATTTTTAAGATCGGGCTTTCAGGCAGTGTTTGTCCAGACCGTTGATTTTCCCTTTTTCAACCGAATCTTGTGAGACTTATCTTTTAAAATTTACTACTGTAAAAGTGGAAATTTTCGCGGTGTTGAAATTTTCGCACATTTCACGCAACCAGAAACTACCGCGAAAATAAAAGCATGCGAATATTTTTGCTAGCCATATGTTCCTGTGCGTGATGTCTTGATTTCACAGAATTAAAAACACGCGAAACTCTTCTTACCCGGCCAAGTGCGAAAAATTAAAAAAATATCCACTTTTACAGTAGTTTTAACAGCCCATGCCTTCTGAATCAACCATCCAATGAAATCACCAAAGTGTATTTATGATGTAGAGACTGGTTCATTCTCTCTCATATGATTAATTCATTCATAAATCCATCCCTTCTCTCTTTCATCTTTTCACTCCCTTCCACATAATGACTTCAATGCTCTACATATGGTTCAATGTATAATTACAGACAGATTAGTTGCTCTGTATGATATTAATCTAACGGCTCTAACCTGGACATATTCATCAATGAATATTACTGCACCACAATAATCACATCTTCCCATAACTAACAGTACAATTTGTTAGATACAATGTAGTTTTAGGGATCAATTGAATTTTATACAATGCATCCATCTAACTCCTAAAAGAAAGAATAGAGAGCAATAGAACTCTATAATTACTAAGAACAATAATCCAGTATCTAGGTATGGGTTATGAATACTACTCATAAATATGATAATGGATGTGTTATTTGGGTTTAGCAAGTACCAAGTACGCATGTACACATACACACACACACACAAACACACACACACATAATTGTACACAGACATATTCCTACCACCACTGTCAGCGGCAGCTTGTGGTCAGGACATTAGAGATGTTTCATAAGATATCAACATGCAAAAAATAGCTCAGGAGGGGGGGGGGGGGGGGAGGGAGATATGCTGCTACACCATGTATCTCGACTTAAACGATTAATGCACCCAACACCCGGTCATAACTCATTTTTCGCCCGCCGATGTTGACAGCGATGTGTGGAGTGAACATCCATTCCTCACGAAGAATGCATCTTGGAAGTACTGCGGCGGCATGCTCTGACCAAGAGCAGGTGTATTCGCAGGAAAATGTTAAAGGGAAACTCCACTCCCTGATGAAGCTAACAAAATAATGGTACCATTTTTTTTCTTTTTTTTTTTTTGGTAATCAGGTATGCTGATGATATCAGTGCAGTGTTAAGTCATTAAAGAAATAAAATTGATTAAAATAGATTAGATGAGACTGAAATTCTCCCCATTATTCTTGTCTTGGCTACTCTCTAGCAGCAGACCACTGAAGCAAATTTCATCGAAAAACACATTCATGAACATTTCTTTTTTCTTTTTGGGGGCAACTTATGCAAAATAGCCTTGTGAAATGATAACATGATGTACAGCTATATGTTTGTATCACTGATCTATTGTGGCCTGCTGTGCTACTCCCCCCCTCCCCTCCCCCCCCCCCCCCCAATCACCACCACCACCACAACTACAAGTTGCTCAGGTCACCAGTGTGTGCAGTGGAGTACCTCTGATGAAACATTATACGTCATCATAGAGTGGGCACTTGTAAGAAGAGTACTCGCAGAGTTCCTAGGGTCCTTGGGGAAATTGATCTTCTCGATCATGAGCGTGATTAAATCAGGATTACCTGCCAGGGTTATCAGGTGAACTACAAGGTACTGCATACACCATATATTTTGCAAGTATGGTAAATATTCTGCTAATTAGGACTTGTAGGACAATTTCACAAGTGGTTGACTTTGCAATGAGAACCAGAGTGAGGTCATATAAAAAGTAAGTATGATTTCTTTCCAGGGGAAAAGATACAGACTTAACATCCTGAAGATGATACACAGCATATTTATGTATTTATGGGAGGTAAATTTTTTGTCAGCTGTAAATTTGTTGAATATCAGTATATCAGGGAAATTTGTAAAAATAAACATGCTATGAAATGTTCATCATGTATAAAAAATCACCTATGGCCTGCCTATAAATACCTTCATAAGTTTCCCCTCAGAAATGCAACCCAAAGAGGAAAATTCAATCGTATGTTATTGTGATTTTTCACAAAATTATTCTGGTGTTATGAGTTTTATGTAACCTCTTCAAGGATTTATCAATATAAACACAATCAACAAAATATGAATTTCATTTTTTTTAAATCCAATGGGGGAGTTCTGATTTAAGTAGGATTTCACTTTAAACTTGTTGAGGACGGGGTGATTTGGCTACAACATGCATTTTACATCTTAGACACCTGCCCAAATACTGTATACTAGGAACTCGTCCTCAATGGGTTTACAGAATTTTTTTTTCTTTCAGCATTCACAAGACAGACACACATTGCTTAACAATGAAATCATACATCCATACATACATGTGCATCTCATACATTCATACTGAGTGAAATCTCTTTGATTTGTTAAAGCTCATTCACCTATGTGCAAATATAGCCAATGTATTATCACTTCATACATGAGTACTGAATAAGAATTGAATATCATACTGCATGGGATGTCACAGTTTACATTTATACGCAAGAAATGCTGTACTTGGATTCCTCCAAACTCAATGAAAGAGCACACAAGAACAAAGAAGACTTTTTTGGGTAAGGTCAGTACTATTAAGAAAAAAATAAATAAATCTATCCATCTTCTGATGTCCAGATGTTTACCCATGAGTGATCGTTTATTGCATGGCATGTTTATCCATTGACTGTAATGGGCTCCGTGCCCAGTCACTAGATAGATCTCATTCCCGACTTGTCAACACAATTTGCCACCCGGCCACAATTCATCAACACACGGACAACTGCCGTGGTGGCGGCAAAATCTCCCTAATAGTATTCGTGATGAACTTCCGTTCCCCACATATTAGCCTAAGTATTGCATGATACGAACCACGGAACTGATGACGAACGTGCTGCTGTTTGATTGGTGGGGTGGGGGGGGGGGGGGAACACTCTCACAAAAATTGTGCATCCAAGATGTTTTATCATTGGATAGAGTGTACTTTGTATGTTTTTAGGAGGCAAAATGTTGTGACAGAATCAGTACATTCTGCATAACCCTTGAGATATCATATGACTTCACAGCTGCCCAAGTTTTGTTTATAAATCTACTTGTCTGTTTTGTGTTTATCTGTTAGTCTGTTTCACACTACAAGGCTGGCAGACATCAAGAGTAATCGCTTCAGATCAGCATCTCATATTGTGATAATCTTTGTGATAATTTTTATTGTGACAAAAACAATAAACAAAGTTGATATCATTATAATTGTATCCATGTTTTGTTGAAACTTATGTGATTCAAAGTTCCTTAAAATATTATATACTCATGTAAGCATTATGAATATTGCTTTGTATTACTTTATGTGGAAATAAAATCACTTGAATTGATACATTGAGTGATTAAACAATCATGTAACTAGACAAGAAAGTCTAATTATCAGTACCCTAGCAATGACATTGAAAGACAGAAATAAGCACAACCACACTCTTTCATCCTGCAAATTATACAATTTGTTGGGCAATCACCCAGATAATCCCATGGGATCTGGAAACAGAATGTTCCATCAAAAGTGTCTCCAAAGAGAAGTATCGCTGGGTTTAAAGTTGGCAATTAGTTGAGGTTTGGGAATAAGATTGGGACAGACTTTGAGTTTCCTTTCAGAGTGAAGAAAGGGGGGATGTAGTTTGCATTTGGCAACTGCTACTGGAACGATTGCTTGCAGAAAAAAAATAATGTCTCATCATCCGACCCGATGGTAACAAAAGTGACAATGAAAGTGAGAGAAGTCACAGCGAATATATGGGAGTCGCATCAATGTAAAGCTCCTCAAATTTGATCAGACCTTTTCCCAAATGAAATGTGATTGACCCGGCAGACATAACACCAGTAAAACACATGGGCTGCTCAAACGTACAATCATACACACACCCACACGCACAGATTGGTATTGATGTGAAGTCCTGTTCGGCATTTTTGAGTGCATGTGTTTTTCTTCATCTTCTAAATTAGGAGATGCATGTTCAGTTACAGTCTTACTGAGAATAATAGTAAACGCAAGTACCCTAATACTTGAGGGAGTTGTTAGATCCTGGTTTCACAAAGCACATACACCCACTGGGACAAATCTTCTGTGGAGTGACAGTTTGGGGTCGATAGAAACTGGCTCTCATTTTCATACAAAGTCTTGTCAATTGGTTCCAAGAAGACAGCACACAGCAATTACAGAGAGAAGATCCTAAAAGGAAGCGGATGAAACAGCAAATCATCTCAAGGGTGCACTGGGAACATTGTCATTATGTCTAGGTAATGCTGGTCACATGTCTATTATCTCTCTTTTTGTTCCCTGTCGATCTTCACCCTGCGTCAATACTCACATCCTAGGCATTGAAGCCATTTTGACTGCATTTGTTGTTGTGCAACAGCACTAACACACCATCCTAAAGCTGGCTTGGAAGTGATAAGAGTACAACGGGACAAGCAGGATTCAAGAGCTTTCGTTGAAATTGGACCTTAAAATTAGAAGTCGTGAAAGTTTTGAATGTTTTCACAAATCAGTGATTCTAACTTTGCAAACACATACTCAAATTGGCAACATGGTGATGTGTTAATTTCACAGTCTCCATACTGTGCAATAAACAAATCTTCATGAAAGTTCCCCTTTTCACATGAAATAATGAAAGTTCCCCTTTTCACATGAAATTATTAATCAAGTTAAATGCATCCTTTACATCAAATCATTGCAGTCTTTGTGTAAATTATTCATGATGACATTTACAGGGAAGAAAATGCAGTTGCTTAATAGTCTGTCAAAAACATGATTTTTGAGTTGTCATTCCTTTTTTTTAATGTAAAAAAACTAATGGTCGAGTTTAACTCGACTTTAAAAGGACTTTAAAAGGCAAAAATGTCATTACTTCATGATATGAAATAATGACATTTTTGCCTTTCCAAATTTGAATATGAAAATTTAACATTTTGTAACTTAAGTTATTCATTCATTCTCCACACATGGGAAGGATTGCCCCTTCAGCTTTAGTCACATTGATTTTCAAACTTCACTTAAAGGACAAGTTCACCTTCATAAACATAAGTATTGAGAGAATGCAGCAATATCAGTAGAACACATCAGTGAAAGTTTGAGGAAAATTAGACAATCTATGCAAAAGTTATGAATTTTTAAATTTTTTGTGTTGGAACTGCTGGATGAAGAGACTACTACAGCTTGTGATGTCATATGCGTACAACAGTATAAAGAATATGTAAAGAAAATTCAACATATTTTCACTTTTTTTTTTTGCATAATAAAAGAGCACTTGACTTGCCTCTTTCTAAAGGCAGGGGGAATAATATTACCCATAACATATGTCAGTAACAAGTCAAGGGAATATGTAATTTTTTCAAAAGATGAAATTTTGTGAAATTCTCTTTATATTTTCCTTATATTGTTGTAACTCACGTGACATCATACGCTGCAGTAGTCTTCTCATCCAATGGTGACTGCACAAAAACTTCAAAAATTCATAATTTTTGAACGGATTGTCTGATTTTCCTCAAACTTTCAATGATGTATTCTACTAATATTGCTACATTCTCTCAATCCTTATGTTTATGAAGGTGAACTTGTCCTTCAATTCATGTTTGATTTGGATGTCACTTCTTTTATTACACTCCACGTGTCCATGGGATGTCAACTTAAATATGGAGTGGAATGTACTCTAGATTGAACCATCGTCATCTTCCAGGCACATTATGGTGGCAAACCCCAGATCAACATCTTCAGTAGATTATCTGTCCATTAAACTGTGATATGCTGCACACATCCCAGGAAAATCCATTAGGATGCATTTTGAACATGCATTATATATTTTTTTAATGACAAAACAGTCCTGGGGGTACAACACAATCATGATTTCCAATGACTAAAACAAACATATAGGCCTTCTAGGTAGAGGCCTATAATGTGCACCAGATCCACCGATGAATTCGACAAATTTTACCATTAGCACTCATTTTTGGCCCAAATGGCAGGACTTTTTTATAACAAGCCCTTGGGCCTCATGTACCTTCTTTCTTTCTTTTTTTCTTTACCATTTATTCAGTATTCTTTACCCAGGGTAGCTCCATCAGTGGTTTGTGTGTATATATATTAATACCAAAGGCAGGAATTCAACTTGGTATAACTGTACAACGCAACAAAAATTCCTCTTTGGTCACAATAAACAAAAATAGTTCCTTTAGTGCATAATACCTTCACAATTTGGAAGTAGAACTTACCACAGTTAATAATTGTAACACACGATTCACATTTCATAGTACTTCATGGAATGGAAAAAGTACAGAAAAATTATGCACTCACAAACACAGACAGCACAATCAAACACACACACTCCCATTTCCTTGTTTATCACTTGATATTAGGCCAAGTAAAAAAAGAAAGTAGTTTCTCGTCCGGGTTTTTTGAACAAGGTGATGAGGGAGGTCCTTACTATTTGATATCTTACTATTTTTTCGAGGATTGTCAAAATGAAAGTAATATGTGTTTCTCATCCGGTAATTCTGAGAAAGGTAACGAGAGAGGGCTTTACTATTTTCTATATCCAATTTATGAAATGAAATATCACTCTGGCAGCTGTGTTATGAGGGACCAGTTCCAAGTGTATGTCTTGCCTGCACTCTGTGCATTTTCAAACAAATAGATATATGTACCATACTTGAAATTAAACTTCATGCTTGCAGAAATACATTTGCTTTTTCTTTCCACACAGATGTCAAGGGAAAATGACCATCTTAATACTGGTACAGTGTATTTAGTGTTGTAATGGCATTTCTGATACCAGTGTACTTGCAATTCTGATGTATTGTGCTATTAATTGAAACAGGTATAAAACATGTCTTTCAACAAATGTACGACTGAAATGAATTCCATTATATTCAAAACACTGCTTTATTTATCATTGGTGTTTGTGACTTTTTGTGTCCACACAGCTGGTATGTATCTGCATTTCTTCACAGTACAATTGTAGCACATTCAACTGGAAACTGGCTTGTATAATCGCAGATGGATGTCAAAATGATACTGATATGGCATTGGCATTGTAGCATTAAACATTTAAAGATGTTCCTTCATGTTCTAAAAAGACATTTGATAATCACTCATCATTTAAATGATGAATGATTGTATACCTCACTGCAGATGATACGACTCACGGCCGTGTCCGTGAATTTACATCGTTAAAAAAAAAAGTATCCCGCAGAAATACGAGACAAACCAGAATCCGTGGAAAAGTTATTTATTTTGTAGATACACCCATTTAATAATTCTACATTTGCTGGAAAAGCGCATTCATTTTCTCTTCAAAATACATGTAGAACAATACATCGCCGTCAGATGCAAAGTTACAGAGCAGAGTGTACGATACTCTACACATTCGAATGTGTTCATGCGTGCGTGCAGACAGCTGACAGACCAGGGGATGGGGACCCAGCTAGCTACAGCTGTACAGACACGCACACTTTGCCAATACGGTGCGGCACGGCCAGCGCCACTGCACTGGCACCGTACCTTCCGACACTGCACACACATGCACATAGTCACAATGACATGAAAATGTATACAAACTCGATACAATCCTCACAAGCATTTGTACAGTACAATTCATCCGCTTAAGATAGGAGAAACGGGGAAAAATACAAACAATGCGCGAAATAATTATGCGTGGAATATCAGCGATTGTTCGCAATTATGTTGCCGCTATCGCGTTCACGACGTACCGAGTGCGCTGTACGTCACAACCCAGGCCGGCCCGCGACGCCCGCCCATCCAACTTCAGTGCAGTTCGACTGCTTTGTGGGTCATTCCTTCTTGCCGAGCTCGCTCTCAGTGTGAAATGCATGCGTTATTACATCTGACGCACTACAGAAGCTACAGCTGTACTACATCGAAGTAGAGGACGCAAGGCGTAATTAGAAATGAGACATCATCACGATTGGTAGGTGTTTCGGAGGCCGAAAAAATAGTAAATATCAAAAAAGTCGATGCGGCAACTAAAAATCGATGCGGGCGGGGAGCGGGCTGGGACGAGAATTATGAATTTCTTGGTATTTTCAGCGCCATTTTGAAAATAGTAAATAGTAAAAAAATCGACGCGGCGGCCAAAATCGATGCGCGCGAGGACGAGAAACTGGTTTCTTTTTTTACTTGGCATTATTTATTTGAATTTCATTCAATATCACCATCATATTCACAATATGAAACAAATATAAATAAAACCAAGCAGCTATATTCCAACTTGTGCTGCTAAATCACATCTTTTTTAATAATATACAGAGAAATTCTTAATTAGCACACATGCATACACATCCATAAACATACACACACACGCACATACACACACACATACACTTGCACACAACCAGGGATTTAAAACACATTCATAATCCTCAGTATTCAAAACTCAACATCCAGTTGCTGAGCGCCATCACTGGACAACAGTGGTGTAAACAGAGCATTTGGGCTCTCACTTAAAAAAAAAAAAGAGTTACAACGAGGTCACTCACCTGTTCGATTAGCATTTCGTTGATGAGATGAGCCCGCGGGGTAATCACCCACAGCAACAAAACAGGCAGCACGTCCACGATGAAGGCACGGAAAGAGCAAAGAGAAGGGAGGAAAGATTTCTTTCAGTTAGAATGACTCACACCAAGTGCTGTAATTAAAGTCATTTAAACTCATAATGAGAGGATGGGTCTTTTTCAAGTTGATCAAATTTTCATGCAACACCAATCTTTGCCACATGCAACATCTGCATGCACATTCACTTTTTACCAGTTTCCTCCTATATACAGACACAATGATGGGTGGATTGTACTTAATATTCAATGCTCTTGATCTCCTTTACTGAATAAAGTATGATCTGTGAAAATCACATAAATTGCATTACATTCAATATTCAGTAATCTGTACTTTCAACTATTAGCTTATTTGTCCCCGCCGAACGAGTTCGAGCAGGGGACTATGAAACGGGCTCCGTACGTGTGTGTGTCCGTGTGTCCGTCTGTCCGTCCGTGTGTGATCAAAATGTTCAAAATGCTACTCCTTTGCCATTTCTAAACCGATTTTGATCCTGTTTGCTTTATATGATAGCACTACATGGGAGCTTTGAAACTTCTATACAGAATTTCAGTTGTGACCTTTGACCTTGACCTTTGACCTATATTGTACATTTTGCTTCAAAATGCTACTCCTTCTCCATTTCTAACCCGATATGATTCCGTTTGCTTTGATGGCACTAGGTGAGGGCTTCAAAACTTCTACACAGAATTTTGACCTTTGACTTCTTTGACCTTTGACCTTGATTTTTGACCTATATTGTACATTGCCTACAAAATGCTACTCCTTCGCCAACTTTAACCCGATTTCAATTCCGTTTGCTTTAAGTGATGGCACTAGGTGAGGGCTTCAAAACTTCTACACAGAATTTTGACCTTTGACTTCTTTGACCTCTGACCTTGATTTTTGACCTGTATTGTACATTTTGCTACCAAATGCTACTCCTTCGCCATTTCTAACCTGATTTTGATTCCGTTTGCTTTATGTGATGGCACTAGGTGAGGGCTTCAAAACTTCCACACAGAATTTTGACCTTTGACTTCTTTGACCTTTGACCTTGATTTTTTACCTATATTGTACATTGGCTACAAAATGCTACTCCTTCGCCAACTTTAACCCGATTTCGATTCCGTTTGCTTTATGTGATGGCACTAGGTGAGGGCTTCAAAACTTCTACATAGAATTTTGACCTTTGATTTCTTTGACCTTTGACCTTGATCTTTTTACCTACATTGTACATTTTGCTACTAAATGCTACTTCCGGCGGGGACATATATTACGCACCGCTTAATTTCTACTTTTCCTTGTTTCTGCATGTTTCTAAGAAAAAATACAAATTTTGGAAACGAAATGGCATACACAGTGATTGTAAAGAAACATAGTTACAGTCATTGCTGAAATCTATTAGTGTGAATTTTTCATAAATCTCCCTTTACAATTGTATTTCTTCACATGCTCTGCCAAGTGAACTACCAGGGGAAAGGGGGAGGGGGGGGGGGGGGGGAGAAGAGGACTGAAGTCCTGTTTGCATACATCCAATATTAGGGTTTCTGAATACTTGTGTTCACAACATGATGCCAAAACCAATAATTTGTATGTGTTGACACACACCCTTTGGAGAAAAAAAAAAAGGAGGTATGTCTGTACATATACAAAGCAAATAGATTAAACACAATGACAAATATACAATGTATATATAGCAGTACTGTTAGCGTTGATTATTTTCACCTGATTAATTTTTCGCGCTGAGCGAGGTGCTCAAAAACACATTCAAAGGTTCTTGAATTCGCGCTGCGCAGTTGTCAACCCGTCCAAACTGTGCAGAGAAAATTGTGAAGATATTTTGTGGGTTTTAGAATTCGCGCTTGCCAGAAGTAGCACAAAATATGTGAAAATTTCTGCATTAAACTTAAAACTGATGTGAGAGACAGATAGATACAACCATACAATAAGGCCAAAGATGTGTGTATGTGTGTTTGTGTTGGTATTGAGAAGTAAGAGACTAGGTAGTATTAGAGACAATAAAAGACGGCAAGAAACGAACATGGGACTCTGGTACATTGCCTGTAACGATCCATCAACTCCGTCTTATGATGAATTCATACCTCTGGCCATTGGTTATGACCTCGATGAAGTGAGCTGAACCACCACCCTGTAATGCACACTGCCTGTTTTCGCCCACAGGCCAATTTGTCACAAGACAACAACAACAACAAGAAAAACTGCAGGCCCCCTCACGCTCTGAAATATTAATGTTTGTACACATTAGGAGGCTTAGAGAGGGATACGTTGGAACCACAAGGGAAATACGGTTGACTCCTGGAAATACTCATGAAATATTCACCACTCTGAAATGCCCTGTAAATATACCCACAGATATGTTCTAGTACACGGCATGATACGCATTGATTCCCAAACACATTTTCCACCACGCACGCTCCACTGCACAAATGTTTGGGACCAAGATGATTTTCCTTTAAAAAAAAAGAAAGAGGAAGAGAAAAAGTTTTTAATTTGACACAGCATATATCATACATCTATAAAATACTACCTTGTTCTACCCTCTTTGTCTTTTGTTCAGATCAGCACAAGTAGCTGCACCAGAGTTGAAACAAGAGCGGAAGCTGTACATTTCCTTGCTGTTTCCATTTGATTTATACTGACCACTTTGTTCCATGCATCTACAATGTATCTGAAAGAGGTCCTGAAAGGCCAGTTTCATATCGCTTTCTTTATGTTGGGAGAACATGGGTACAAACAGCAAATGGGAAAACAATTCTGCACAGAACAAGAATGGATAGTTCCCCCACGTCTTTCCTGATTAAAGCATTCATAAATGTCATTCAACGGCAACGCAGGCATACATATTCCTCGAAGAAGGAATTTTTCACATCTCAGGGTCGCATGTCAGAGGCGTGACGAGTGAAACGGATCACTGCCTCCCTTCTCCCTAGCCACTTTACAAGGCGAACCAAGAGAAGACAGGCGCGGGGCTACGGTGCAATTATCTCCCCCAAAAGTCGTAAAAGCTTTTGAATTCCTAACGGCTATCGAAGCCGTGCGAGAAGTGAGGGGCTGAAATCCCCGAAATTTCAACCTCGCGTATTTCCTAAAATTGTTGGTCAAAAGTCACGAAATTTTCAGGGCACATCTAGAATGGCAATATAATGCTACATACAAATTTCTGGCAAATTATGTTGAGTACTTTTTGAGATATCAGTACTTCTCTGTTCTGAAGGGCTGATGAAAGAGGCTCCGATTATTTCCCGACACAAGTCTGCTTCAACATGAATATGCATATAATTCACATGTTACTAGACTGTAGACTTCAGACTCACTCTCTGCGGAGTTTCGAGTTTGTGCAATGAGATATAATGTCGAAATCAAGACATATAAACTGGGGGTTTTGCAAGAAACGCTTGGAAACAGCAACTACGAAGCAAACGCGTCGAACATTACGAGCATGCGCAAAGCCTTGTGAGAGTGCGGTGTGCAGTGTATGCAGAACACAGGCATCGTGCACGCAAGCCGCTGTCGCGAAGCGGCTGCACCTCTATTCCCTCGCAGACGTTGTCATTTTTCAGTGTGGTTGTGCGACTCCTTCATGAATATCTTTATTAATCGTGGAAAACTAAAATACAAGGAATTATCGTAATCTATGATAATCATTCAATAATCGGTACGCGATTTTTTGTTTAATTACGTCAAAAACTCACCGAAATCTGTGGCTGAAATCAGGTCTGTAAATTTCCTTATTGCTTCACTCCTCATCTGCGTGTTATTTGAATGGTATTCACTCTCGTATACTACAACGTACAACGTAGGTGGTCGGAGAGCTAGAGGGCGCCTCTCCGACTACCTACGTTGTACGTTGTAGTACTATACGAGAGTGAATGCCATTCAAATAACACGCAGATGAGGAGTGAAGCAATAAGGACTTTTACAGACCTGATTTCAGCCACAGATTTCGGTGAGTTTTTGACGTAATTAAACAAAAAATCGCATACCGATTATTGAATGATTATCATAGATTACGATTATTCCTTGTATTTTAGTTTTCCACGATTAATAAAGATATTCATGAAGGAGTCGCACAACCACAATGAGAAATGACAACGTCTGCGAAGGAATGGAGGTGCAGCCGCTGTCCCTACAGCGGCTGCGTGTAGCTAGCATCGTGCGGGAAACTGAATCGTGCTTTTGCAGAAAAAACAAGTAAGTTTACAACCGAATTCACCCCTTTCGTCCCCATTTTATATGCTATTGAAAGAAATCTAGTGAGTGTAAATCATTTATTCTTGAATGTTATCCAAATCTTTGACCAAAAGAAGTCCTTTCTTTGCATGCCTTGACTGAGTTGAATTGACTTCGTTCTCCTACTCGTAGTGCATGTGTTATCGATTGTGACGCAACACTGCATTGCCCATTGTATTATAAGGTTTCCACGCTGGGTGATGGTCATATTAATCAGGTGCAGGCTGCCTTGCCCCTCACTCGATCAAGGATGGGTACGGAGTGCACTGATCAATACACTGAGTCGTGAATACAACGACGATTTTCGGTGCCCGAGCGTTGTTCGACCCTACACACATAACCGTGCGTGGGACTGCCCTTAGCAGGCAGTGCGGGTTTCAGCTACGTGCGGCGCGGACGTTCAAGGGTTTGCAAATCACATAGCTTTCGTCTTTTTCCCGACACAACCGTTCGCGGTAAAATCATGAAAAGATATTTGGAGCAGATCTTATATATACTTTGCTGTCCAATATCCTGAAGTTTCGTTTTTGTGCAATCACTAGAAATATGAAAAATAAGGCACTGTTTGCTGATCCAAAAAAAAAAAAAGAAGTGCCTTGTTTTGGCTTAATTTTCACATATCAAATCGAGATTAATCCCAAAATGGTTATAATGACAGGTGAGATCATCTTTTCTTCTTTATTTTGACGTTTAAATTACTTCATTTCGTGTTTTCTATAGCGAGATATCGCAGTTTTGCCGCGACCATTTTGTAGCGGTTTCGCGTAAACAAGTTGTTTACTTTATGTAAATTAGGCAGTACTGCAGTGAAGCTTTTCGCGAGATAATTGCACCGTAGCCCCGCGCCTGAAGAGGCGAAATGGTATCAATGTTTGATACTTTTTTTCCCCTCCCGATTCGACTAGATCATACATCGTACAAACGTCGTTCCGTAAAGTTAGGTTGAAGCACATGGTAACATCTCCCTCTCCCCCCCCCTCACTAAAAAGTTTAATTAGATGCGCAATCACATCAAATCAGATAGGATATAACAACAATAACAACAGACAGGAGTGTATCAATGGAAACATATAACACAGCTGGAGGCATTAACAGCCTCTAAATATCACACTTTTGTGGCATTGCATGATGTATGGGAAGAGGATGGGCAGATCAGGGAGGTAAGACATCTCATCTCCCTGGACAGATACAGAGTCCAGGAAAAAGAAGGAGGGGGAGATGGATGAAACAAATGCAGAGAGAATCCTTCAAAGAGGTCGCACCAAGCAAGAATGAAAAATAGTCTAAAGACGGGTAATGCTGGGAGCAAGCACTAGACCGTTAAAGGTAGGGAATCCCATTTGCATGCCTTAAATGAAGAGTTGTATAAACACAGTGGTATGTTGAAAAGAGTATAATTTTAGAAGCTCCCATAAAGTATTGAAAGTGGAAGGTAACATTTAGTACATTTTTATTGACCGTTAGATTTTGAATTGAATTTTTTGCGGGGCTCACCGTAAATTCCAGTACATTACTAGGCTACCATTGCAGACCCATGCACTGCATGTGTGTCCATCATGTATATTTTGTGAATAAAGTTCATCAAAACTTACAAACATTTCTATATACATTCTTGCCACACACTCTATATGTTATTACATCAGCTCTTATACTTTTAGATTTGTGTTTATAGATAAAAAATACAGAAGACTGCAACAAAAAGGCAGAGAGACATTTGTCTCTCCGTCTCCAATCATGTCTGGACGAGCTGACACACAGAACTACTGAGTAGTTGAGTTTTGTGCATTATTCAAATTGTAGATAACTGTTGACTTCAAAATGTCTAAGCAGTGGCCTACACAAGTCCACTGAGGTTCATATTTAATGTTTTGCTGCATTTTAGGAGTTCTGTAAAAGGTATCCCCTACCTTTAAGGGACCATTTAGTGAAAAGTTCTTCTGTAACTTTCAGCATTTTTCATTGCCAAAGTTTGATCTGTCTTTGCAACTACACAAGATGAGAAATGGCAAAAGTGGTACAACCAAGGAAGTACTAGGCTCACCTTGTATCTCCTTTGTAAAACTGATAAAAGCTCACAAAGGAATGGCACTACAGCTGTAAAAGTGTATTCAGCAGCAGTGCAGTGTTATGAATCTAAAGCTCTCTGCAATAAGTCAGTTCGGAGTTAGCTCATGGGCACATTGGTCCGAATGACCTTTCTTTTTTCTCAGTCAGTTAGGGGCATTTCACTCGTTTTAGAGCAACATAATGCGTAAGCTTTACATAACAATTATGGAATTCGTTGATCCTGTTCAAACAAAGAATGAAATTGCGTAGACCAGATGACCAGAATGATCCGTCAGATAACACTTGGGAAAGCATCTTTCATTATTTGGCACTGAATGTATTAACAATCTCTTTCTATTGATATTGCCAAATACCACTTTTGCTGCCAGGTGGATGTGCTGGCAAGCAGCATTTATAAGTATTTCATGAATAATCATTACATTACAGATGCTTATTCCAGTGAAATTAAAAACCAACATGCCTGTTGGTCCGAATGACCTTGTTTCTGCTCATGCGCAAAGTGGAACTCCGAACTGGCTTATTTACATTGTGTCTCAAATAATGAAAATGAAAAGATTAGTTTATCATCAAACGTATATTAAAGCAATATGAACACTGAATGCCAGCCAGTCAGAAAATAGCACTTCAAGGTATTGATTACAATTAGGAGCATTGATCTAAAAAGTGTTAAATTATCACATTTGATGCAAATGCCACCATAAAAAGAATTGCAATAAAGCCTAAAATATTGGATCATCACTATTTTTTTCTCAATAAACCATTATGGAAGATTGTTTATTCTAGAAACATTTTTGTTATAAGTCTAACTATTGTTCACATTTTGTACATTTAACAATACTTAACATTGATTATCATAATAAACATTTTTACATTGGTGTTCCTATCCCTAACTCACATTTCAGAACTATTTTGAAGCACTAAACATGGGTTTTTTGTTTCATCGGCAAATGGTGAATAATGCCTTTAACCGTATTATAAACAAAGGTCAGACTTCCATGTATAAAAAAGGATGGCATTTTGAGCCAGCAGTTTGCAAGGGGTTAAAATACAATTCATTTTCAAATGTAATCTGGAAGGTAGTGAATTACACTCGATTCAATTGGGCCAACCTTCCCATTACACAGGTCTCCCCAAGCTACCCAGTGCACAAGGTGATAAGAAAATGAAGTGAAAATGTATGTACGGACATTTTGATAACAGCAGTCTGCTTTGTTAAGAAAACTTATCTGAAGTTTATATTGATACAGTATATTTAAATTCAAATTTGTCTACTAAGTACAATACACCATCATTGCTCTCACATCCTCTTGGTTTAAATGACAGAAAAAAAAAAGAAAAAGAAAAAAACTTGCAATATCTTGGACATTTCCAATGGCCTCCCAAATATACAGAAGTGTAATGACCTCTAGCGCAAAACAGGTAATTACATAATCATGCAAGATAAACTCTGGCCTTAGACAGCACTCAACAGTTCTATGACTGTCCGTCTCTTGGAAAAAAATATACCGACTCCAAACTCCACAATAATTGGGTAACAAAATAACATTGACATTGAAAACATAACCTCGGAACAATTACCTTTGCTGTTTTTTTTTTGTTTTTTTTTGTTTTTGTGTGTGTGTGTGTGTGTGTGTGTGTGTATATTGTGTAAAAGCCAATGGAAGAGTTTCTGAGGTGATGGCAATGTACAGTAATTCATGGACTCATAAGCAAACTCTGGTTTGGTAATGTTACCGCATAATTCCAAATCAATGTTTTGCAATATACACCACATGAGTAATCCATTTGGAAGCCCAAATATTCCATAAATATTCTATTTCTATCGAATGACTCCTCTGGGTGTTTGGCAAACATGAGTAGATATTGTTCTGTCCCTCTCGTACATTGTATTCATTTTGCTTTTTCCCCCCATCACGTAATGCAATGCTACACATTTTCTTGACTATTTCTATTACTTTCCTACAATTTTATCAGATATCAAAACTCAGAGGGTTTGAGTTGCCAAGTAAATACTACTACTGTTATCTCTCTCCATAAAACAAGTGTTTGTTGACATTCAAAAGATAAAAGCTTTATCTGCACTCTGCCACTTTGGAAGGATGGATATCCTCACTATAGGCAGTTTCCCAGCATATCAAACAAGTGTCATTGGCACTTTTACTGCACTTTTTTGTGTTGTGTTTATTCTTTCATTCCTAACTGCATGTTTTGCTCAGAAGCTTTACAACTCCATAGTCTGAGCTTGCTTCTGGTCAAAGGCAATAATTTAGATGGTAGTCCCCAACATTTGCATTTGTTATGTGAAATACCTTTTACTACACACACCAAGTAGACATTGAGGGTCTTGCAACATTGTTCCTGTCACTTTCAGAGGATGCAATGATTGTTGTGACAGGCTAACAAAGTAATTCATAATTACTATACTTTAGTAATGCGGTATCACCATCCCCTCATAGAATGCAACTGTGTGAACACAGGCTGCTATCATATACCTTTAAAGACCCAGTGGGGATACCATGGAGTTGGAAGGGTGGCTTGGCTCGGATATATTAGTATTCGATAATCCCTGTAACAAATTGTGCACAGCCCTATTACAGATCTCTATGTTAGTGCATACACAGCCGAAGAATCTTGACTGAAGTTGACCATTAAAGGACAAGTTCACCTTCATTAACATAAGGATTGAGAGAATGTAGCAATATTAGTAGAACACATCATTGAAAGTTTGAGGAAAATCGGACAATCCGTTCAAAAGTTATGAATTTTTGAAGTTTTTGTGCAGTCACCGCTGGATGAGAAGACTACTGCAGTGTATGATGTCACATGCATACAACAATACAAGGAAAATATAAAGAGAATTTCACAAAATTTCATCTTTTGAAAAAAGTACACATTCCCTTGACTTGTTACTGACATATATTATGGGTAATATCATTCCCATTGCCTTTAGAAAGAGGCAAGTCAAGTGCTCTTTTATTATGCGAAAAAAGTGAAAATATGTTGAATTTTCTTTACATTTTCTTTATATTGTTGTACTCATATGACATCACGAGCCTTAGTAGTCTCCTCATCCAGCGGTTCCAACACAAAAATTTTAAAAATTCATAACTTTTGCATAGATTGTCCAATTTTCCTCAAACTTTCACTGATGTGTTCTACTAATATTGCTGCAATCTCTCAATCCTTGTGTTTATTAAGGTGAACTTGTCCTTTAATGATGAGTGAATACTTCAATGTACATATTCGCTGATGGGCGCTATTCATAGTTTTTAAATTTACCCCACTGGGCAGAGAATGAAGATCGAATATATTAGGCCACCCATGTTTTACCATGCTACTGGGTCTTTAAGACCACAATGACATGAAGCAATCTAGAGTCCCATCGATAAAAGGGGGGGGGGGGGGGGGATAGATACAGATTCCTGTTTATCCGGAATCCCAGCATCCTTTACCAGAGGAACTTCCTGTTATTATTAGTACATGAGATTTATTCCAGTGTAGCATGGCTACATAGTGCACAAGCACCAATGTTGCCTTCCTATTTACCTGAATTTTTGTACAATTATCGGAGTGTATCACACATTAGAAGCAAGCAAATTATATTCATTTTCATATATGCATTCAAAAACATCATCTTTGAGTGTTTATGAAAATTGATATTGGTCACAACATGATGACTTCTGATCAATGTCAACATCACGTACACTAGATACAATGAATATACTGTATGTCATTAATATTATACTTTTTCTTTGTATAATGCTCAAAGTAATCCCTCAAAGATGTTTAACCACTGTGTATTACCTTCAATACAAAAAATACTGATTAATCTATTCAAACAGCTACCAGTATTAGAATATGGATTTTACTTCTAATTTACTCTGGAACAAAAATAAACTCAAATTCACAACAGAATATGAAATAAAAGTTTAGAACAGAAAGCCTGCAGTGTTAGAAATGTTGCATGCCAAATGACCCAAACATGGGCAAGCAGTGGGAAGGTACAATTGTACACTCAGGGTAAAGAGCACAAATAACACAAGCAAAAATCTGTCCTATAAAGCTGGTAGATTCCATCAAGTATCTCACCAATATAGCTATAATTAACTATGATCACTGATTTTTGTTTAAACCATGTTTGTATTCTGCATGTGCATCAGGCTACATGTACATTTGGCTCATCTTTGCCAATCATTATTTATATGCGACATGTCCTCTGGGGGCGCCAAAGCTTTAATGGGGCTATTAAAAAATGGATTGTAAACAGGAAAAGAGGAAGGACAGCAAGGACATATCAAAGCATACATAATTTTTTTTTTTTTTTTTTTTTTTGGGGGGGGGGGGGGATGATGAGGTACTTAACTTGACTAAGCAAGGTCCAGTCATTAGCCAGACACGAGAGAGAGAACCGAGACTCGGAATCATGTGAACAGATAGTGTAATATGATTATTAGGTATGAAATCTTGAAATACATACAGACATAAAGAGTTATGATGTGTAAATTACACATATCAAATTTTATTACACTTATGTGAGGGTATACTATATGCAATTTCCCTTCTGTTAATGCATCTTCTCTGATGTTAGAATTGGTGTTATTAATTTCTATGATAATTTAGTATAGTGCAGTGTTTCTTCTCTTTTTTTTTGGGGGGGGGTCAATATGTATTATTTGTTGCGTAAAGTGTTATTTAGTTATTTCCTTCTCTGTATCTCCTTGCTGTATAGTTTGAATTTTTTGATTTGTCGTCAAATTCCATGACAACCAAATGCAGATAGTCATTGGACTTTTATTTGGTGTCTTCAAATAAAACCGAAATTGAGGCAATCGCGAGCTCAAAATTGCTGCCAAGGACATTGGGTTGCTAATACCCTAGAACCGTGTGGATGAGTTTCTGGTGAGGCTGTACTCATTAGGGGGAATTGCAGAAGATACAGTATAATTATGAAGACAACCAATGATGGGACATACGTGCCATTTCACTCCATGGCGATACTGGGTTGCGGAACCGTGACTGTTCACCTCAGGTATATGTTTTCACAAGGAAGTCATCGGTGACTGATATACAATGAAGGAAACGGAGAAGAAGGACAGCGCGGCACCTCACAATTTCCTTCTCCAATCAATAGATAGATGATCTTTGCAGTACATGATAAGATACAAAGCCTTTTTTTTTTCTTTCCTTCTTTTCGATACTCACAAAGTGGGAGGATTTCCATGGGGGGGGGGGGGGGGGGGTGGGGAGGCCAGTATAATTCAAAAGGAAGTAAAGTCTCTGGCATTTTAATTCTGCCTCTTTCTGTTTTTTCGCAGGAGCCGATCTCACCTGATATCAGGACGGGAGATTCGGTCGCGGTGAGGATGAGTCACTCGCAGGCGTGTGAATGTTAGCTGCAGTACTCGGTATCTACACTGTGACTAATTTACTCAGATCAAAAGTGACAACTCCGGGTTCCCTGAATGCATTACACTTGTAATGTGTTCACAAGACACAGAGGAAGCAAAACTGACAAAAACAACAAATTTTGGTCACGAAGCAAAATGAAGTATTCTTTGTTTTGGCTTATTCATTTTCTTTTCTTTTTTGTTGAGGATATGATGTTTAATCTCATTTGTGACAAATTTTGGTCAAGTATCATTCGTGAAGGGAAATTTACAGAAAGCACTGATGTTGAGAAAAGTACTGAGTACTTGTCATAAGTGCACCTAAAACAATCGCCACTGTTTTATCTTTATTTTGTTACCACTGCAAAGTATGCATTGTTTTCCAGTTATATAATCGTTCATACATATTCTTTGTATATTTCTTTTATAATAACAATATGACTAATGATATATTGAATTGATTTCATGTATACTTTTTCTTATTTATTATTTTGCATTGATGGATACAAATAAAAGTATTATTGAATTAAAAAAAAACACAAAACAAAGTGTATAAAGGTCATGATCAATAGAATGATCAATAAAAGGGGAAAAAATGAATAGAGTGTAATAACAAAATGACTACAACATCTCAATAAGATGCATAATGACAATTTACAAAATAATATAGGCAATGTATCAGTCTTTTTAACAATGCTTGCTGTTTTGGTTGTGCTTTTTTTTTTTTTTTTTTGGGAGGGGGTTATCTTTTATCTCTGCTTAGCTCACCATCATTATTTAACAGAACACACTCTTGTTTTAGATTAAAACATTTTTGATCATTGTCAACCTAGACATATGCAATTCCCAAACAGACAGAAACCATCATTTCATTCTCCTCTTTCACTACATGGAAGTCATTATTTAAGTCACTCGTGGAAACCTCAATGCGTTCTTCACCTTCAATTCGCTGAATCGTTGACTCAAAGAAAAAAAAAAAATCATTGCATTCATCACTCAAAAAGAGTTCAGACCAGTCAAAATCAAGGTATTACCGAAGTGTAGTGGTTCTTTGAAAAAAGAAAAATATCTGTGAAAGTGAGTTCCGGTGCTTGGAGTTAGTTTGCTCAAATCTTGACGTCTCACCCGGTGATGGAAACTGAAACCACTGTCCACTGAGAAGTCTCGCTTTCCTGGGTCACAAGTGACTCCAATGCTTCGTTGGTGGTATAAGGACCTGTCTTCCTGCTTGGAGGGATTGATTCATTTTAGTTATTTCCTGATTTTTTTCTTCCACTTTCTTACAAAACAGAACAAGTCCTAAATGCAGAAATAAACTGGTTTATCAATACTTTAGAATCTAATGATACTCCCCCCCCCCCCCGAACCGCATTTTGAGCAATAATTAGGTGATACGCTAAAAGCGTATCACCTATTGTGTTTGTCAAAATCTTCCTTTCTTTCTTTTTATTCTTCTTTCTTTCTGGCACATTTTGTGTCGTGAATATCTCAACATTGACATGACGGAATAACATGACATTTTCAGTCAACATGTCTCATGACAATATCTAGCCACAATAAGGTTTTCATGACAGTAACATATCTATGACGTCATCTAGGCGCCATTTTGTGATTTTCGGACCATGTTACATGATCGATCATAACTTCATAACTAAAGGTCATTTCTGTATCATTTTCGTTGGACATAAAGTTCAGGTCACGCTCTATCTTACTTTTTAATGCTAATTACCTAGGACATCATTTCGCGCGCATTAGCGCGCGTCAAAGTTTTTAAATGCTTAAAACGACTTCCCAATGGGAAATCTCGAAGTTTCAGACAATTTTAAGCATTCCGCGCGTTCGCGTCCGTCTGCGCATTTCCGCAAGCAACATGAAAATGCACATTTTTTAACAGATTTGGATTCCTGATACATTAAGTAACAATATCCATTGATTTCCGATCAATTTCGACCTATAACAAAGGAATGCGATGGCGTCAAAGTTGAAATTTCGTGTGCGCGTCTATGTGGAAATATAGCGAAAAACATGTCTTTGTTTATTTCGCCATAGCTCTTTAAAACGTCAGGTGACCCTATGTTTTTATTGCATATTACAAAAGCATATGAATTGAAAATAACGTTTCAAGTATCAATATTTCCCTAAATACATTATGACGTCATCATATCATCATCTGAAATCAAAAAAGTGGAATTAATTTTTTTGAGGTACTGTTTCTGACATTCATTTGCTCGTATCTCTGTTGTTTAAGCTCAATATTATCCCAAATTCAGATATGTTGTACTTTGAACATTTGCCTTTTTAGACCAAGTCATGGTTTTGAAATTTGATGACGTCATCATACCTTAAATTGTGATTAAAGGTAAAGATGCAAAATCGGACAAGTTTACGTGTTATGTCTATGGGAGATGATTTTTTTTTTAAACCATGCATTGACTTGACAAGGTTTAGGCACCTTTATCTCAGCTGATTTTGCTTCATTTCCTCTGAAACTTAAGTATGTTGTAGCTGAGACAATAAGCTTCAGTAATCATGCATTTTATTTTTTGAAATCTCATCATCAGGTTGACAATTTTGCAGTTTAAAACTGAAAAAGAGAATGGAATGTGGACAAAACGATTCCCGATTCAGCTTTCACATACATAAGTTTACGTTCCTCATATTTTCTCGCCGAGACGTATGGCCAAGTGGTTAAAGGCGACGTCTTAGAGACGTGAGGTTGCGGGTTCGAATCCCACAAGATCACGAAACAAAATACTTAGCTATTTTACTTTTTTTCTTCAATTTTGTATTACATATTCGTCCATGTAGAAATCACGTTCGTATATAAACGCACCTATACACACACACAGACACACAGACACACACCATATCCCTCTTTTTTGTGTTGGAGACCACATTGCTTCGACTGCTGCAAAATTTTGCAGGCTGACTTTGTCAAACCGATCATAGTATGTAATGACGACGACGGAGGTGTTGTACTTTGAACAACTGTCTTTCAAGACCATGTCATTGTTTTGTACTTTGATGACGTCATCACACTGAAAATTGTGATTAAAGGCAAGGTATCAAAACCAGCCGATTATAGGCTTTATGTTTACGGCGCGTATTTTTCCCAAGTTGCCAGAAATGGCATAGCGACATCAGTCGTTACAAGGCCGCATTTCCGTCTAGCAATGCAATACATGTTCACGCGGCCACGATTGTTGAGTGGGCATTGACTTTTTCCCCCTGTAATATCCATACATTTCTTTTTTGCCTTACCATTTCCGGGGATGTCCCGTGGCCGAGTGGTTAGAGAAACGGTTTTGCATGCACGCTCAATATAACTTCAAGGTGCCTATATCACATTCTTTTCTTTGTCGATCACAGATGACCGACACCTGATGACCCCAAGCGTATCACCTAACTCGTCAGCGTGACGAGTTTCATATCTCGTTTGAATTCAAGTGTGCCAGATAAAGTATAGTTTGATACTCTGGATTAAAGATTGCACAAATGTGATGCCGCTATGCCGGGCAAGCCTTTGGGGATACCATTGAGAAGGGAAGGCTGACCAGACCTATTCGAGTATCCCCGTAACAAATCATGTGTATGTTTTTATCACTGATCACTATGTAAGTACAACTGTACAAATAAAGCCAAAAAATCTCAACTGGTCTTGACCATTTAGACACCGAAGAGCATTCGTTTCGATGCACACAATCGCAGAGGGGTGCTATTCGTGGTTTTCGAACGTGCCCTGATGGGCAGCAAACGAAGATAGATTAAATCGGGCTGCCCATGTCTCCCCACGCTACTGTGTCTTTAAAGTTTAATGTGATTGATAATGAAGCTGTACATGCGTATGCTGTAGTATGTAATCTTATAACTCTGGTATGGGACGAACAAACAATAAAAAAAAAAGACTTTCAGAGTGATAGTGGAACCATATGTCATCAACCCAATGGCTTATACTTGATGACCCATTTTTTTCTTAGAAATATCAGGCATTGTGTTTCTTAATGAGTGAGTTATCATTTCCAAACAGCAAGGCCTATTTCTTTACCAGACCTTCCATGAGGCAATTGAACTTTGAATAAGCTGTATCCCGATTCTTTCAGAGACACAATTTTAATTTCATATTGATTTCACGGCATATCGATCCAAGGTATGGTATCACTTCCCATTATGATATGATCTGATATCCTACGGCATAAATTTTATGCATTTGCAGATGGATACTGAACTTTTCACCAGACTAAAAGTCAAATACAGATTCCTATAACCTCCCTGTAGTCATTAGTATACCAATTTATGTATATATGTGAATGTCAACTTGATTATTTGTACAAAGTTTTTGTTAGTTGCTATTTACAATTTTTTTTTTCTGCTAGTGGAAGGCATTTTTTGTATTTCATCAGTCAATAATGAATCTTAAATCTTTAATTTAATCTTGAACCTAGTCAGAACATTTCATTTCTTTCAAATTCCACACGCACACACACACACACACACACACACACACACACACACACACACACACACACATGCCCCCTCTCTCTCTCTCTCTCTCTCTCTTTCTCTGATCTAGGCCCTACATCTATGAGCATGAAACAATGAACTATTAAAGAAAATAAATAAAATCTTTTTCTCACCCATTTGTCACAATAGTGACTATTGACTTCTAAACTGACACAGAAAGATTTTAATAGCACTATTTCGCTTGAAAAAAACAAAAAACAAAAACATGTTTAATATATTTTTTTCCCCTACTCTCTCATCTTCCTTGTTTTGGGTCTTTTTCTTTTCTCTGGTCTTCCTCTATTTGTGGTTGGAAACGAGGCAAATTGAAGAGCCCTAGACCGAGACCAGAGATGATGGAGAGTTTTGATTGAGATCAAGACGGTTATTGCCTGGCACACTATTCATAATTCGAGATCCTGCCCCAGGGCAAGTCATCCATTGCCCATAGTCTGCACCTAGTCCATACACACACACCCCATCAACTTCATTATCAACCTCCCCCTCTCCCACTCCCCCCTCCCCCGAGGATGACAAACTTCTTCATTTGTAAGAAATATACCCCGTTTCATTTCCTCTTTCCTTCTCCCTCTCTCTCTTCCCTTTCACTATCAATCCACAGTTCTGTATCTCCTGTATTAGTGAATTTCCTCATATTATACATGTATTTGACTTTGAATGCATCTCTTTAAAGTTATTCTACATACAGACACAGGTACACACACACACACACACACACACACAAGAAGGAAAATAAAGACATACTGAAATTAAGACCTTTTTTTTTTTTTTTTTTTTACTACTGCTTAGGGAAATTGTTGTTTTTGCTACTATATGTTTTTTTTTTTCTGTATGAGGGGACTGTATTCTACAAGCTCTGCTTTTTAGCAGTTCCATCCATTTCCAGCAATATTGTTTATGCATTTACCACAGTGACATAACAGTTATTTTTTTTTGTTTTGTATCTCTGTTGATAATTTACCTGTATCTTTTTTACAATGTTATTTCTGTTCATCGCATTGTGGTACTGATTTTCTGACATCTGTGTATACGAATGTTTCATTGTACTTCCAATTATTTTGTTTGTTGGACATGGAAAAAAAAAAAGACCTTGCTGTTACAGTGTGCATGCTCAAAAGGAATATTTAGGATAGGATATCTTGGATAGGGTATGTAGGATATTAATACAATTTAGAAAAAAAAAATGTTTTTAAAATTTCAAGGTTAAATCTTCTCTTCAATAGCTGCAAGGATAATATGGTTGGTAGCTTTTGTCTATCATTCACCTTGATCACTCTGCACGTGATCAACTGTTTTGCCATTCCATCCTCTGTCATATTTTCTGTCAGTTTGGTTCTTTCTTCTTCTTCTTCCTCCTACTCTTCTTTTTTTCTCTGTCTACCTATCTTTCTATCAGTCTATCTATCTATCACCTCCTTGTTTTTTGACATTTTTTTATCAGTCCATCCATTCATTCTCACATCTTATTGCTTTGATATGACCACATATATGCAATCTAGCTTCATTTGAAGTCTGCAAGTCTTTTGTTTTTGACTTGCTCAAAAAAAAGATATCGCGAGATATTGCATGCACTCTGTGATCCGATTGCTCTGTGAGCTCCTGAATACCAATTGTGCAGATCTTTTGTCACGTTTTTGTGACATTCGAGTCTCATTACGTGGGGGACATCCAACAGAATCATTGGCTCGCATATTGCACATGTTCGTGGAAGACATTTTCGACGGCCTTTATTGATGCTCGCAAACATGAATTTCTCGCACCAGGCCCCACCGCCCGTGTCGCCAAACACCAACCTAGCACATCAATATTGGATTGCAAAATGGCTGGGTCATTATACGATCAGTCTCCATTAGCGGTGTGGGTTTTGTCTCAAACGCACAAGCCTGCAAGTGGTGAAATTGTCGTAACAACTATGAGAAAACAGGCCATTTAGAAGTAAACATATCAGTATTAGGGGGGGGGGGGCAGGCAAAAAAAAAAAATGAGACTACTGTCTACATATTTGATGTCCACAGGCCAGCCAGACAACAGATGCATACATAGATACTGTTTCCGCACTCCACAACAGAAATCTAGATTCCCCATTTATCTTTCACCTCCCGGTCTTAACAAGGTTGTGAATGAAACAGAAACCAGCGTGCTCTTCCCTGAATTCTGTCCGTCGTTCGGTCGCGACATATATTCCGATTGCCCGCTGTTATTTTCTTCACCTACACTACCAACAAAATGAATGATGGTTATTTCCTATCACTGAACCCAAATAATATCACCATCAAATAAAAAAAAAAAGGAGAAAAAAAAAGAAAAGAAAAAAGATATTCACTTCTCACAAATAACCAGATACTTACAGGTATGCAAAATGTTGCACTGGCAGAGGAAATGACCCAGGATAATGGGCAAATCTCAGAAAGTTTTAGAAGCACATTACGATTACAGAACCATACATCTTTCAAATCTACACCGAAACATACATATATACTGTGTGAGTGTGTGTGTGTGTGCCTTTACTGACAAGGACAATGACTGACATGAAATCTGATATTTACCAGAGTGATATTTAGTGTACAACTTTTTTGTTGTTGTTGAACTGCAAAACCCAAGATTGTGGTAAGGAGCGTGATAATATATGAACACAAATTAAGAATACAAGATTGTCTATAATATTTGAGCATGTGCATTATTCTTTTGCAGGAGGATATCTTGAATGAAATAATTTTGTTGATGCAACCTCTTTGCTGTCACTGCATGACAAACTTGTCAACACTTTCATTTATGAAAATCGAGAGGGTAATCAGGTATTGTGCAAAGATAATGACACTGTAAGTGTATGAGTCATATAAGGCCTGGTTTTCAAATAGCAGAATGCACCTTTAAGATTATTGTTAGATGACAGCCTGGGTGGATGCAGGAATCTCAGATTGCCGGGAGGATCATAACAGACTTGATCTTTTGTGTCTGGGTCCGAAACCGTCCATAACCTCTGTATGAGTAATTCGAGCAGCAGGGCCTGGGGGTGGGGTGGCTCTCTCTCTCTTGGAGGGGGGGGGGGGGGGGGAGGAGGAGGGGGGTGCTGGATATCCATAGTTACAATGATGAGATGGTTGGTTTCATCTCATCAAAACTACTTTGAGAGAGGGTCCTCTTGGAGTCTATTTATTTGAAGCCTGAGGTACATTTCGGCAGAGGAGGGAATAAGGAGGAATGGGGGCCAGATACCGAAACAAACTCTTGTGTAGTAATTCCACACCCAACGACAAATGAAGAATTCCTAGTTAAATTGCAATAGGTGCTGTTGCCGCTGATTACAATGTATTTGAGGAGAGGATGAAAAAGGATTGGAGGATGAATGCCATTAGGCCAATATTGTGGACAGAAAAGAAGTGAAGGACGAAGACGGAGCTCATGGAGAGGATGCAATATGAGGATGGTGGATGATGGTGATAGTGGTGGTAGAGATGATGTTGTTGGTAGTGGTGATGATGATGGTTGTTGTTATGATGACGACGATGATGATGATGATGATGGTTATGACAATGGTGATGATGGTGGTGGTGACAGAATACTATTAATATTATTTGTATCATCATCATCATCGTTAATTGCTTTGGCACTCTCCTACGCAAAAAGTTAACCCAATAAATGTAAATCGTTGGTCTCACCACCCTCGAATATCAGCTAGTTTTGTATGCTTGACCTTTCCACTGGTTTTCTTCATTCTCTTTACAAGTAGTAAAGTGGGTTCTTTTACGTGCATGGGGACAGTATGTGATAGGGTATGACTATGATCCTACACTGGGGACCGGCATCTTTAGGGCTCCTCCAGAAAGACTTGTAAAGTGAGGATGAAGTGCCTTGAAAAGATGTATGTACAATTTAAAAGAAATTTAATTATTTGCTGAGATACTTTTGCCTTCATCCCTTCTTCCTACTCTTCAGTTTCATGTATCTCTCTTCAGGTATACATTATGATCACAGCAACACATAAGTCTATTGCATGCATTCTGCTTTAAAAGAGAATGTCCAATTTAATCTTGACAAGGCCATTCAATGAATCCACAGGATGTCAGAACTGTTGTTTCAATTATCTACTAAACATCAAGTATCATTTCTATTTCCTGAGTATCTTCTAACATTGCAGTTTGAGAGTATTTTGATATGCTACAATTGTACATACAAAATGTACGCCTATGACTCTGTAAAGAAAAAAAAAAATCAATTAAAAAAAATCATGTGCAAGTCAGCCTTGGGGCTTGTTAGGATGAATTTAAATTCATAAAGCATAAAATAATATATTAAAGATACTACTTCATTTTACTACTAATACTCTACAACTACTGCTACTGCTACTACTTCTACTCTTATGTTAGAGATAATGGTAATAATAATACAAGTACCAATAGTTATAAAGCTGAACAGAATTGTTCTTGAAAGCAAGAATTATTCTTAATATTATAATTACTTAGAAGTACTTATCATCACTATTATTACTGTAAAATGAAAATACTAACATCATCATCAGCATCATTACAATAGTACAATGACACTAATAATGACTGTGATGATGATGATAACTATGCATCAGTAAATTTACAATGAATACTTTGCATCTCCTAGAAAAAAAAAAAAACAGAAAAGTAACTCCTGGAAGAAAATAACATTAACTCTTGAGAGAGCCTGAAATGTAATATAAGTGGGACGTCTAAATGGGCAAAGAGCAATTTCAATCAAGCATAAAGCAAGCGAAGCACGGAAAGCCCACCTTCCCAGATGCGTGCTGGGGGGATCTGAGACTGGGGAGACAAATGAAACGGCCTACGATTCATGAATGAGGATGAGGAAGATGGAAAACATTCCGGCGAAGGCCCTCACCGGCTACATTCTCCATCTCCATGTGTACGTGTATGTTAATATGTGAGTGATCTCCCTTTCAAGTACAGGAATGCATACATGTCTTTAAATGTACTACACATGTGTTTTAATAGCATCCAGTACAGCCCAGCATGCCCCACCCCCCACCACCTGATCTGTGGTCGGTGTAATTGAATATGACATGTGCACGCACGGGCTTTAATGTCAACACACACGGGCAGAGCAGCATAGCTCCAACCGACTTCGGGCTGCGAGCAGGCATTGACCTTGTGATGTTGTTGCTGTTGTTTCTATATTTCTTCTTTTTGAAGGGGTGCTTACCAGACGCACAGACACTTAGGGGGCTCGCGGCAGACATACATGTATGAATGGGGGCAGTTAAAAATGGCGAACAATAGTGCGAGCATGGTGCACGCGACAGATGTGCATTTCAAAACAATCCTATCATCCTCCCTCCTTCCCCCCCCCCCCCACAAACGAGGAGCATGCTCGCACTACCCGCCAATAATGAAAAAATCAATCTTCTACTTTTGATGCCTTTTGGCCATGTTTAATGTGGCAAGAAGCACGAGCCTGGGATATCACGCACGCGGGGAGGGAATTTGCCCGCATACGGAGCGGGGCGAGGGGAGCATCACAAAAGGTTTTCACTGGCAAGAGAAAGGAGAGGTGCTGGGGGATGAAATGAGGGTGGTTATCACCACAATAAGGACCATGGGAAACGTGACAAGCAGGTTGATACACGTGGTAGGTATGGCTCTGATCAACAATGAAGTGCAAAGAACCACAGATCAAGCAAAAGTGCTTCTTTTACACTAAATGACCTTTAATGGTATTGCATAATCGAGCATAGCCTGTCCTCTCAAAACTGCTCCTATTCTTAGATGCCTACCAATAATTGTCGATGTTACTTAATGTGAGCCTTTCAGTCTGTTCATCGTGTAATTTCTTATCCCCACAGCCATGCATACCATTAAGCGCTCTATAGTACACAGAAAGTTCACACTTGAAAAGAAAACAGAAGATAAGAACACTGAATTTGGTAAAGACAAAAACAACAAAATTCTAGATCACGTGATCGTTCAAGTTAATTCTGTTTTCATCCAAACTTGTCTTTGTAAAATTTCTATTAAAGTAATTTGAACTCCATGAACTTTCCCATTTCTAGTTCAATACAACACACTTACCTGTAGCATCATGTACACATTAATTTTAGAATGCCATACATGTGCATAAAATATTGCTCAAATGTATCTAAAATCATTTTTCTTCCAGAATGGTTGTTGAATGATTTTTGTATAGTTTGAAATTCCATTAAGTTGCCCATCTCTAGTTCAAAACACTAAAAGCTTCATGTTCACTGTCAGCACTGCAATTTTCAAAGGCTACCCCTCTATATGAAATACTATTTTGACATTTCTGCGATTGTACATTTTTCTGCAGTAGTACATTTAAACTATTCTCTCAAATTCATGTAGATTGCTATCTTAAACAGAAGAAACAAAAGGAAAGTTTGTGAATCCAACCAAACCAGAGTGCACATGCACGCAAGACACTATGTAGGTGATAATGACGCATGTCTAGAAAGTAAACATATCTCAGCTTTGTACCACCATGCTAAGACATCTCAAATAGCACTGTATTTATATCCAGTTTTGGCTTGCAAATGAAGGCTACCAAAATTTATACTGTGAAGGTTGCAACAGTACACTAACACAATTTCACCTACTTTTGTTTTGTTTTGTTTTGTTTTTTCTACAGGGCCACTTTTCCATTTGCAGTTCCGTTTGAACCTCAGCAAGTGGTCAGTCACTTTGCACTTCATACCTCTGACTTAGTTGCTGTCTTTTTTTTTATTTAGCCTTGAGATCGCTTGTTTTGTTTCCTTTCAATAGCAAACAAGATTGATTTACCAAATGCAGCAAATGAAATTCAACAGATTGGTAATACCATGATGCGGAATGTTTTTATTCTGCCATCATGAACCTTCTCCATACATCAAAGTTTAGGCAAGATTTGGATTCATTCTGTCTGCACAGGTAAAAAGGTTGATAGCAGAATTGACCTTCTTCTCCACTTCAGTTTTACAATGTGACACAAGAAAAGGATGCAGTCATTGAATGTGAAGTGCTGATATCATGTTACCCTTTCTGTGCAGGGGACGTTGGACAGTGTGTAGAACAACTAATTGGCAATCAAAGGTTTAATGCTACTTTTACTAATGGCTAATGTGTAAGATGTCAGATTGACAGATTATGATCTATATAGTGTATCTCTTACCCCCCCCCCCCCCATCAACTACAACATCACTTAGTATTTCAAATTCAACTCATGTGTAATATAATTTTGCAGAAATGTATTACTTTGATTCTTTGTGTACTTTATGCACTATTATCACTATCAAGATAATTTTACTCTCTTGATATCCAGAGATAATGAATTGTGAATGTTTACTTTAGAGCTACAGTAGCTAGTAACTCAAAATATCATATCTCATCTATACCTGTAAGTTTCTGGAGTGTTTTTAATTTTTGCACGAGAACTTTTTATTGCATGCCTTATTGTAACATGGTGTAGATTGCCGTCATGCATCCCTAGACCGACAAGCCTTTTTTTTTTTGGGGGGGGGGGGGTGGGGGTGCAGGGCTAGAGAAGTCTCAGTGAGAGTCCACACTATCCCCAGCAATGCTGGACCTAGTGTGAATGCAAGTTAACTTAACAATGAAAAAAAAAAAATCTGTATCAGCACGTAATTCCCAGAGGCAAAACAATAGACAAGAGTAAATGTTATCCACTGAATAAGACATCTATTGTAATGATGTTGACATGCAATATTATTGTTTTGTCTAGTTTCCAAAGCTAAGCACAGCAAGATTTGCTTTAGCAGCCAATGCTCAGGCAGGTACAAATGTAGACACAGAGGTTATCATTTCTGAGTTCAAACAAAAAGGTAAAAAAAAAAAAAAAACAAGATACATTCTTGCAAGGTCAGTCCAAAAGGGCCACTAATACTCAAACACAAGTATTTCAAAATGGCTACCTCTTTACAACGATGCTTATGTCTGAGAAAACAATATCACATCATACTGTAAAAGTGGAACTTTCTTATGGCTGATTTTTCACATTCAAATGGGTACGATTAATTTTGAGGTTTTAATTTAATTCTTAATCAAAATATGAGATAGTATCACATAACAGGCAGAAAATTTGCATGCCTTTATTTTTACACTTTAGTTTCACATTGCGCAATGTGCCCAAAAATTTTCTACATTGTAAAAATGTGAACTTTTACAGTAATAAAATCTATCAAATATGTTGTCATGGATACAGATCTAGTATCTATGCTTATATGCACATTTATGGTGAATAAAAACCTGCTTAACTATGGTGAACAAATATCTAAAACCCTCTGAAAGTAGAATGGAGTAAAATGTCATTGCTCCTACACATGATTGCTTGGGAGGAGAGAAATTTAAACAGCAGAACACATTCTACTCTCGTCTAATGCTAAGAACATTAACAGATTGACTTCATGGGCCTAACAGAGGGTGTAGTGTTCTTTTTCATAGAATAGGAACCTCAGTTTGACTGCATCTGTGACATTACTTGGTTCTCTACTTGACAGGGCTTAAAAGGACAAGTTCACCTTCATAAACATAAGGATTGAGAGAATGCAGCAATATTAGTAGAACACATCAGTGAAAGTTTGAGGAAAATTGGACAATCGATGCAAAAGTTATGAGTTATTAAAATTTGTGTGTTGGAACCGATGGATGAGGAGACTACTAAGGCTCGTGATGTCATATGAGTACAACAGTATAAAGAAAGTGTAAAGAAAATTCAACATATTTTCACTTTTTTCACATAATAAAAGAGCACTTGACTTGCCTCTTTCTAAAGGCAATGGGAATAATATTACCCACAACATATGTCAGTAACGAGTCAAGGGAATGTGTACTTTTTCCAAAAGATGAAATTTTGTGAAATTCTCTTTATATTTTCCATATATTGTTGTACGCATGTAACATCATACACTGCAGCAGTCTTCTCATCCAGCAGTGACTGCACAAAAACTTTTAAAATTCATAACTTTTGAATGGATTGTTTGATTTTCCTCAAACTTTCAATGATATGTTCTACTAATATTGCTACATTCTCTCAATCCTCATGTTAATGAAGGTGAACTTGTCCTTTAAATTGAGTCTCAGTATGTGTTCTTTCTATTGTAGGTTCTGGCACTTTCTGAAAATTTAACCCTCAAAAAAAAAAAAAAAAGTGGTGACAGACATGAAGAAAGGGCAGTGTGGTTCAATGATGTATGAAGATAAAATATTGCAAGGGTCCATGCCTTTTTACAATTAGTTGTGTTTAACCATGTATGCTTCTCTTTGAAAGAGGTTCTTACTTTCCTTTCATAGAACAGGATGTAACTGATTGGTATTGCTTGCTATCATGGTCACTTGGAGGTGGGGGGGGGGATTGATAAATACTAAGTTTATTGAAATTCATGGTTCTTGTGTCAAGTTGTTTTTATTCCAACTAATTGACATATTGCCCTTCGAATCGACATAAATAAACATCAATTATTCAGTGTCCAGTGTACCAGTCAGGGACATGATAGAATCTTATCATGGCTTTTATCGTGGCTATTACTCATCAGACACTGAATAATCAGTGTTTACTTACAAATGTGCATCAACGAAGGACAATTTGGCAATCAATTGCAACACTCCCCGTAAGTTTGTCTGGAAGTCTATGTGAAACAGACCACTTGATTAAGTTTTTTACCCTGGCAGTCTTATTGGGAGAGGAAAAGCAGGATCTTTCACTCATGTTCCCATTATTTTCTGCACTATCAGAGTGATCGAGCACTCTGCTTCCCGCCCAGGGAGATGGCAAGCTGATGTTGGCTTGGCAGGGTTCAGTGGGACTTGAACCACAGACCTCATGACTGGATGGCAGACATGTGACCCACTGGGCCAGCTCTCTGTCCCTTTGGTTAAGGAGGTAGGAGTGTGTGTTTTGAAAAATCTTAGCCAAGGATTGGCTGTCATTCGTGCAATGTACTGGGCACACTTATATCAAATTGGTGAAACTTGAATCCATGAAGGTCAGAAAAAGGTTAAAGAGGGTATGCCTCATGGGGAGGAATAGATTGGTTCCCCATTTTCTCTTCTTTTTTTTTTTTAAAAGTCATGAAGGGGGGAGATACAGCAAGAGTGTAAAGGAAACTGAAAAGGTTAGTGAAGTACACTTCCTTTCCAGACAAAAGGGACTTTAAAGATGTAGGAAGAATGAGACACAATCAATAGTCTCTCCTTCCCCCCCCCCCTTTCAGACGGTAGAAAAATCTCTCTTGTAATCCCGATTATAATCACTAGTACCACAAGAATCGTGATTGTACTCAAGATATCTCTTGCGTCTGAAAAGCAAATTATTGTAATCAGGATTCTAAGACCTTGATTAGCAAAAACAACTAAGGCAGCCAACCATAACATTTAAATCGAGATTAATGTCAAATCAGTGGCTACATTCTCATGGGCAAGGGAAATATATCCACAAACATTATGAAATGCACACATACATTCTTAAGTAAGTGATGTACAATTGGATGGTTTTACGGAGATGAAAAAAAAAGTCTATGAAAACTCGCACAGGTAATTACAGAGAGGAGAGGAAAAGACGAATCAATATTAAATTGCATATAAATGCAATTATTATTATTATTATTATTATAAAGTGTGTGCATGAAACCCCAACAAATTAAAAACCTTGAGTGCAGACACTACATATCTCCGAGTTTGTCACACTATGTGAACATAATTACAAATATTCTGTCTTATTTACATCTAGCCTGTGATGGGTGTGGGGTCCACGATTTCCCCTTTTCCGTTTGGACTCTGAGTGGAGGCAGGAGATGGCTGAGAGATCTTCATATAGATTCGAGGACTTTGCAGCCCGTACTATGAATTCGTTTCTAAGCACGAGGTAATACAAATTTGCAAAACTGCATGACCTCAGCACATAGACATGTTGCTGATGGTACTACATGATTTCCATGGGGAAATTTGTACAGAGGCCACAGGCATGGACTCCATGCACTTTGTGCGTGGAAGGTGCAGAGACCGCACATCAACTGCACGAAGTTTGATTGTATCCAGTACAATCTCCACACGGTCTCTGTCTAGAGAAGATAGGGACTTTTCGATTGTGTGGACGGTGATGCCGTTCTCGCACTAGAGCAGTTCCAAATGGCTGCAGTTCACTTGTTTCGTCCACGGTGTTATCACCAATTTCAATTTTTGTGAAAGCTGTTCACGATGTACTTTAATGACATCTTGGCCCTGTCCCCTCCCGCGAGCTAGCTTTTGGCGCATCAAACGATGAAATCATTCCCGTCCTGAATCTAGGAGAACGTGAAACCCTTGGAAGACGCGTTCTTGATTCTAGCGTTGGACTTGCTGAAGAACTTGGAGCATGTGCAGTTCCTCAAAATGACGGCATTACATCGCCGTCCACGTCCACGATGTGAAATTGAAAAGTCCCTATTACCTCTGCTTGCCCTGGGGGCCAGTAAAAGAAATGGCATGATGGCCATAGTATAGACTTTGTGAACACTGCATAAATTGCATAGCACTACTGAGACAAATGTAAATTGGGCTTTACGATTGTATGCTTCACATGAAAGTGTATATCAGTGGTTCACAGTACACTAAATATCTAAATCAACAAACTGAAATTCATTAACCTTCTCTTCCATTAAAAGTTTAGCAATCAGCAACTTCTGGTCTAATTTTGCAAAATATCAGACTGGTTTTACCACCCTGCCAAAGCAGGGCCAGAAGGCATTAAGGACGACATAAATTAACATCAGCAAACATTATTAATTGAGAGAGAAAAAAAAATCTAAATATTGGTTGAGCATGAAGATTAGCAAATATCAGATGGTGCATCTCAACTGATAATTCAGAATGGCAGATATCACATTTTTCTTGAGATATCAAAAAAAGAATAATAAAAAAAAAGTCAATTTTAGGAAAATTTCAGACTGCAGCAACATAGCTGCACCTTTAAAAAACCATTTCTTGAGATATAAAAAGAGAATAACTCAAAATATAAGAAATTTAGTCAATATTACTTAAATTTCAGACTGTAGCAACGCCGCTGTACCTTTAAAAACAAAATCATGACAGAGAAGGTATGACACGACCCTTGAGACAAGGTTGTGCAGCAGCTGTAAGGCAAGGTGAATACCAACCAGATACTTTCAGCAAACTCATGCACCCAAACCATGACTCGACTATTCTCTGTCTGCCTCATATTAGCTTCTAAGGCATTGTATCACTTCACATGATTTTTATTCCCCTGTAAACATTTTCTGTGTTTGACTGACTAGTCCCAAGCCTGCCTTTTTATTTATTTTTTTTTTTGATGTTGTTGATTTTCTGATACAGAAACAAAAACATCAAGCATTATCAAAATCATCGATGAGAAGGAGATACAAGCTGAAAGATCATATTTGGTTTGTACATGCTTTTCTGAACAGCTTGAATTATCATTTACATACTAGTATTTCCATTACCTTGCACATCTGCAATGAAATGTGGGTTTGTTTGTTTGTTTGGTTGTTCTTTGTTTGTTTGTTTGTTTGTTTGTTTGTTTGTTTGTTTGTTTGTTTTTTGGTGCATCCTTTGGTAATGATTAATCAAAGCACACGGCAGGAGAAAACTGAAATTGAGCCCGAGAGGTCAAAGGTGAAATGAACAATCTTGGTGCTGTTAAAAATACAGGAGTGTCTCATGTTGCAGCACATTCCCCTATCAGCGGGGAAAGGAATGCGTACATATGGCTGAATGAGTACTGCTAATGATGGCAGATCCCGTGTTTTTGGTCAAACTCGGCATTCAAAGCTATGTGTGACACTGAATGAACAATGGCAGACCAGAAAGTCTGTAGAGAAGATCAAATCTTAGTACTCTGGTTTATAAAACAGATACTCCTGAAACATGTGGTTTCAAACACATTTCACAGCTTTCTCTTTTCTCACTGATAAATTAGGAGGTGGATTTTTTTTTTAAAAACACTGAAAGCACAAATCTGTAGTTGTACCCGTTTTCCTAAAACCACAATGACATAGTTGACAAAGTGTTTCAACTAGTTATAAAAAAAAAAAAGAAATTCAAAGGTAAACTGACAAACTTCTCTGCACAAGGCTTCCATCTCTTTCTTCCTGTTCATAATCTCATGCCGAAACGATGACAGAAAGATAAATTAAGACAGATGAGTGAACTTGCGACTAATATACCATATTTCTGGCGGATTTTCTTTTGTTTGGTCTTAGATATTTTTCCATATATTTTGGTTTTGTCACTATAACCTGAATGTATTAGGGCTACTGCATAAAGCCAACCTCCCCACTGTTCAAATATGACATCATTTGTTAATTTTTTCCTTTGGTTTACAGATTCTGATCAAATCATTTTGATAACCAAGCTTTTGATGAGAACAACAGCAACAGCAACAGTTTCACTGAAGCAGGCAACAATAATACAGACCCCCCCCCCCCCAACCTTTCTGACTGATAAATAGGGATGGTTTGGCTCTATAGTAGGAAAGAAAGAGCAGTTCTCATAGGAGTGTGGAGTACAATTATCAACAAAAATAGGAAAATTCTATTGAACCAAGAGCTGGGAATGGTCAAAATCCAGATTCTTTCCTCCAAAGTCAGATGGTTGGGAGGTCTGATAATTTTGATGATGCTGACCATATTATTTTTGTTGTGTTGGAATGAAAAGTTAACATCAGCTTTAACAGGGACATAATTGTGGTATCTCATGAAAATAATGAAGACATAGGAAAAAATATAATGATCATGAATTGGGGGCTTCAAAAGTGAAACCATGGACCTTTTGTGGTAGGGTCCATGGTGAAACAAAGCAGAGTATGAGAAAAAAAAAGGAGAATGTTGACTTGCTGATTTGTACTTTGCCTAACAATATATAGAAAACTGAATTCTGTAAAATGGAAACACAACTTTTGGGTAGCTAAACTAAGGTGTGGTAAAACCATAGCAAATCGATACCATTAATTCCAGCCATTTAGGGTGCAAATGGCTTCCTGTTCTATGTGCTAATTTTGCCAGGAATTGTTTGGCAGCTCATTCACCTGCGAAAACGTGTGTTTGGACCTTCGCGGTTACCCCGGAAATAGGAAGTTGAAAGTGATTGTGGCAGTTATGAGGCTGTTTAAATGTTCTCATGTTCCCCCAGGGGAAGCCTGTTGACGAGCCATCCTTTTCAGCCAGGCTAGGGTTTAGCACTATAGGGTAACCAATGAATAAACATTCCACTGTGATAGATTAACTGAAACAATCCCTCAACTGATCTATTTGGGTTCTGACTGGCCTTGACCTACTGCAAAATGAGAGAGAAACGTCAACAAATAAACAAAGTCAGACTACAACAGACAGTGCACACTGGTGTGAAACGAGAGTGAATCGACAATGCTGTCCTTAAACTAAAGAGTAAACTGTGACTCCCCTCTTTGACGATAAACACTGAGTCATCTGTTCACGGTCATTTGAATGACTTTTTGAATGAAAGAAAATTTGAATGAAAGGAAAAGAGCAATTCTGAAGCAATCTACCGAGGAAACGGAGTTGGCTTTTGATCTTGATCGTTGTATGTCGCACCAGAATGACTGGCAGAGAAACTGTACGCTGTGGTAGAATGGTTCAGTCATCTGTGAGGAATGCAAAACCGAGCGTGAAATGTACAAGACAGAATGATTGATATTTTGCTGGTCTTCCCCCTCCTCCTCCTCCCCCCCCCCCCCCCTTCCTTTGATGAAGCCCAAGCATCAGGGGTGAGGGCACTATGGCATGAATAAGCTAATAACAACAGAAGGGGAAACCCCCACACAAGTCTAGTGAAGACACTCTATTTGCTCAAGTCTGTGACTTGAAGAGGATAGAGGGAGATTTAGTCGCTCCATTTTACCTTTTCATATAGGATACTGATCACACCTGTTGGTGTTACCAAAGGTCATGACTAAAGCAACCTTGCCTATGGCTGCTGGCCAAATGAAAGCTACAAGTACAAGCCAATACGCCGAAATGTTTGCAGTTTCCAAACTAATCTAAACATTCAAGGTTATTAGAGACTCACGGTGCTGGCAGAACATGTTTAAGCATCTCAACTTTTACAGGATGAAAGATAGAGAAGTTTGACATGTATCACTAATAAATCCTTGAACAATCTTTATATATTGGATACAATAAAATTTTTTCGGTAGATGTTCAGATATCATTTTATCAAATCATCCTGTCAATAATAAAGCACACAGATATTCAGAATGCTTCAATGGTTGCTAGAAGAAACGAGGGAGAAGCAATTGTCGACGAGTAGACTCGCAGATCTACTGGCTAAACTTGAAGATTTATCTTGAATTTGAGGATAACTAAAGTAGCAATGAATAATCTGATTTGCATACATACCATATCTTGACAGGAAAAAATATGTATGTGTCAACTTGGCGACTCCTGGATATGCCGACAGACAGATTGTGCACTAAGATGCAAGTCAAATGAGTCGGAAATCTGCTAAATGTCATTTTATGAAGATCTCTGCTGATTTCCCTCGCACGCTGATAATAAAGAGCTGGTTACCATACCACCTGCTCCCCACGTGTATTTTTTTCCTCTCATTTTCGCTCTTCTTGATACCTATGCTAATTTAACCCGTTGAAGATGGACTAATTTTGCTACAACATGCATTTCCCATAGACATCTGCCCGGGTATACTCAGGACTCGTCCAAAACAGATTAAAGGACAAGTTCACCTTCATTAACATAAGGATTGAGAGAATGTAGCAATATTAGTAGAACACATCACTGAAAGTTTGAGGAAAATCGGACAATCCGTTCAAAAGTTAAGAATTTCTGAAGTTTTTGTGCAGTCACCGCTGGATGAGAAGGCTACTGCAGTGTATGATGTCACATGCGTACAACAATATAAGGAAAATATAAAGAGAATTTCACAAAATTTCATCTTTTGAAAAAAGTACACATTCCCTTTACTCGTTACCAACATATGTTATGGGTAATATTATTCCCATTGCCTTCAGAAAGAGGCAAGTCAAGTGCTTTTTTATTATGCGAAAAAAGTGAAAATATGTTGAATTCTCTTTACATTTTCCTTTTACTGTTGTACTCATATGGCATCACGAGCCTTAGTAGTCTCCTCATACAGTGGTTCCAACACAAAAATTTTAAAAATTCATAATTTTTGCATCGATTGTCCAATTTTCCTCAAACTTTCACTGATGTGTTCTACTAATAATGCTGCATTCTCTCAATCCTTATGTTTATGAAGGTGAACTTGTCTTTTAAAGAGCCAGTATGATGGGGAGACATCTCCTTCCCTTCCCCCGCTGCTTCTACCGTTCCCAACTTGCTCCCTCTCTCTCCCCCATCCCCCTCATTATTTTTCTTTTCTTCCTCTCTTGCTCTATCTCTCTCTCTCTCTCATTACCCTTTTATTGTTTCTCACCCCCCCCCCACCTCAATTCTTTCTTTTTTTCTTCCACTCGCTCCCATTCTATCCATCTCTCATTCTCAACCTCGCTCCATCCTCCCTTCCTCCCTCCTCCCTCTCCGTGTTCATTCATGAAATGGCAAGCTCTTGCCATCTCTGGAGGGGAAAATGAAACTCACAAAGATTGGACGGCAGTGCCCAGGGGCCATTCACATTTCCAGAGAATTCTATAAAAAAGGAAAAATGTGCTGCATTTCAAAGAAAGTTCCTATAGGCAACTGTGCTAAAAGCCACCCCCAAAAAAGTGCCAGAAAAATATCTGACTGGAGAGTGATTTTTCAAACTTTGCATGCAGGAGGTTTTCCGCAACAATTTACAGTGAGAATGCTCATGCACACAAAAAAGTGATGTACTGTCGCATGATTTCTTTAATTCCACCCAGATAGCTATGCACAGAATATGCATCTACCCACCTACACTGTAGGTTATTGTTATGTCATAGCTTTGTGTGCCAATGCATTGTGCCAGTACATTTATACCTGACAAAGACTCGAAATTGCCATCTTCATAATTTTTGTCACTACCGTGTGAATGGAAAGCTCTGACATTAAACATTTTCAATACATGTGCTCTAAATAATGAAATGCTACTCACAAGGGTTTCTCACAAGGTGACATTAATACAAATGCAGAAAATTATTAGTGTAAAACAGGTCACAAATGAAAATACATTGCCCATCAAAAGACGAAGATGAGCCTATTTACAATGTCTGAAATTGTCACTGATAATGCATGCTTCCAAACGGAGACAAACAGTGAAATGAAGACCTAAGCTTGAAATATTCGCAAAAGGCCTTTTGTCCATTTTGAAGAAATCTATCACAAAATGTGCCATAAGAGCACAGAGGATATGGATCATATTGCCATAGTCGTTACACATTTCAATAGGCACCGTGAGCAGCACAGTCGCATTTTCCATTTCATCACATCAAACACATCTACTGTATACAGATGGCATCCAAGTAGATACTCATAGCTCCTTGGTGGCACACAATTTGAGAATAGAGCGATTAAAGTTAATTCCATTCACTCAAACCATGCAACCATGAGTATCTCTTCCGAAGGATGGTACAGTGCAGATTGTTGCAAATACACCTTGTGATTTCATGGCTAACAGAGCATCAATGGATTAATGACAAAGCTTTCGAGTTGCATGAATGCACACACATCAAGCTAATCAGTCCACGGTTCGTGAGCTTTCATAATTCGTCATTAAAGTTTCAAAGCTGTGCAATATAAAAAGAATTCCAAGAGATATAATGGGGGCTGGGACAGATACAGTACAATGGGGATTTTCCTCATTCTCCGTGGCTACAAATTTGAGTTGTGACAGTAAAACTGACTGAATTAGTATGAGATGGATGAAGGTTCTCTCAACTGAAAATGTAAAAAAAGTATGACAATACTTGATAACAATTACAACTGTCTATGATTACCCTGACATGGTGTAATAGTCTTGATTGTATTTCAATCAAATCATCTTTAGCCACATAGAACTGGCATAATCTTTGCCTTTTATGTGTCAAAGCACACAGTGACATTTTATGAAGAAAAGTCCGGCAAGATATATTCAATTATCAATAGCTAGCTACTAAAGTTTGCAGATTCGGGAGATGTGCAGAATGGGCCATCCATTTTTTTTTTTTTTTTTTTTTTTTTTTGCATTGATAATCTGCAAAGCTGACCTTGTACAATAAATGGCTCTGCAATCACCTGAATACACTACCATCATGATATATCTAGGCAGAATTTTCCACTAACTACATTCTGCATCCACCTTCATTTTATCACAGAGATGACATCTCATGATGGCCTCAATCGTTCAAACACACTGTCACATGGAGACCTGCTGATTTCTGAATAGGTTAGCATGGCCTCTGCATTATAAAAGAGCACATCTTTGAGTGTACATTCTGATTTAAGAGCTGAATTTCTGGGGCATTAGCTCTTACCATACATCTGCCCTCATTCTTCTCAAGCAATGATATTTTAACTCTATACCACCGATCCCTGCCTATTCCTCTGGTGTATTCACATCTGACCCTGATAATATGTCCCGCTGGGCATGGGAGCACTAAGCAGTTTCAGACTTGAAAATCAACTTGTTTGTATTAATGTGACAGCATGAATAACATTCTAAAATGAATCTAAGTAAAGGAGCACCATAACATGAAATGGATCTCCAGACCAATCACACTACCTTCAAATAACTTTCCATACAGCAGCTGAGTCACAAATTTTGGGCTGCCAAGCAAACACACAGTGCTCTATATGCCAAAATGCACGAACGCATATGGATAGGGACAAGACATGCCAGAGAAAAATACGTCAAGGTCAATGCAAACTCCCCTTCCATAAAACTGTCTTTCAGAGGTCAAACAATTCAGATTACAATACACCTCTGGTCCCAATGTTGCCAAACATGATTTGAGATGCATGTTTGAAGAAACGGGTTTAAGTTTGTTTTCATGTATTTTTTTTAATGTTTAGATTAATGTTTTTTTATCATTTTATGTCTACATTTGTTGTGAGTTGTAACATACAATATTACAAGAATTTCCACTGCAGACAACAAAATAATCAATCAATTAATTGAGTTAACATGAAATGTGTTTCTGAACAGGTTTTAAGAAAAACAAGTTCTCTTGCCAGTATGAAAGGGTTCTCTTTAGCACGCAGTGATCTTTGGGAATATTTTCTTTTCTCACAAGCCCTCCTACCATCTCATCTCTGTTTATCTTTGTTCAGTGTTGAGTTTCCTCACTCCCGAGGCGAGAATTCAGCCTAATAGTCTCTCTCCTCATCGCCATTCCAGTCTCGTAGTCATCCACGTAAAAGTATTCAAACTACTCAGACTCCAATGTCTTCCTCATACCAAACAATTCTCTTTCAATAACAATTTACAGTACAAGTATGTATCCATGATCAGCAGAGAATATAGTTACTTCACACATAACTCGCCATAAAAACCTCAATCAACATCTTCTGGCTAATAATTTTGTTTATAAAGGATTTAAAACAAAAAACTAATCTTTGGTGTAGGCCTATTTTCACTTTATGATTATAACAATGAACATTGAATTCTGAGGTCTCCATATTTATACTGTCATTGAAATACACTAATTATTGATAACAGGAGTACATACCTGGACAAATAGAAACCATCCATACAAAATTATAAAGCTGAAACTTCAGAAAATGTGAAAGATTATGTTTTATACATTCAGGGACACAAATCAGGAAACATGTAGAATCTATCCAGGCAAATGTTCTTTCTCTTTTGCCTTAAAGGGATGGTACAGTATTGGTGGAGCTGAGAATTGGGCTTTTAACTTTTTGCAAGATACCAAGAAAACACTTATGAAATGGTACAGAGCATACCATTTTAAGAGGAATTCAACGTTTATTCGATGAAAATCGGGTGTGGAATAACTGAAACACCCAAAAACAAAGTAAAACAAAGCGATAGTAATAAAGTGTGGGTCCCACACTTTACTGGAATCACTCTGTTTTGGATATCTCAGCCATTTCAAAACCAATTTTCATCAAATAAACATTGAATTTCTCATGGAATTACATGCTCTTTCATATTTCAGAAGAGGTTTCTCATCATCTCATCAAAAAATGTTAGAAACCTGAAATTTGGTCTCAACCAAAACTATACGATCCCTTTAACAGAATATCCATGATAATATTAACATTAATATCTTCAGATTTATTGTGACAAGGCTGAAATAGAAAGGTTGCGAGAGGGGAGGCTACAACCTTTAAATCTTCATCAGCTTCAAGTAATTACAGCGGCAGAGTCAAAGAATGATTTATTCTCTTGTCATTTTCTGTCTTGTCCAAATAGCCTGTGCCGAAAAAAGAAGTGACTAGCATGTGTGTGAGTGTGAGAATGCCAGGGTCCATCAACATCCGAGAGGTCGTCCATCCTACCCCCAAATTCCCCATGTAGACGACGCTAATGAGCCCCTTCGCATGATTCACGATTCGATTCAATTCGTGCAAAGACAAATTGATAACAGAGCCTGAAATTTAAACAACTTCTCTGTCTGTGGAGAGAATTCAAACATGTGCACACACAAAAAATAGTCACACATGCACACTTTTTTTTTTATCTTTTTTTTTTCTTTTTCATATAAACAATATACAAATTAATTCATGACAAGATAACACAAATTACATTTTAACAACATAAATTCCACATTGTCAATTTTAAGATTGAACTAGAAATGTCGCTTTGGCGACTGGTATGCCTCCGCCATAATGCATGATTTTCCCAATAGGTCTAGATAGTACATGTGGACACTGTGTGATTACATTTTCACAAAATTGGTAAAATATTGGAATGACAAGTTTGTCAATGTTCACCTTCCTTGACGTAGGTTTAATTGGATGAATAGGAGAGCATGTATCTAGGGATTTAAGGACTTTAACTTGACTTTGACCCATTCATACATTTAGGCATTGAGTAATTTTCAAGGTACAGGTGTGGAGAAAAAGTGCAATTTCTGAATTGAATAGTAAATTGTTACCATTTTCATCTGGCCCTTGACCCTAAAATTCATAAGATAATCACTTTCAGGTAGAACATGCATAATATGTACTAAGTTTCAAGGTAACTTGAGCCACTTCCGAGATATGGAGGAAAAAGTTAGTTCAGCACTTTCACTTGATCTTTGACCTTTTGACCTTTGAGGCAAAAAGAGAAAAAAAAAAACTTTCCAGAGAATTTCTATTAGGTTACACACGCATACACCAAGTGTAAAAAAATAACCCTGCTGGCATTGCATAAATATGAGGGTAATAGTAAAATTTTGAAGTCTTGCACTTGACCTTTGACCCCTGACCTTTGACCCCATGAACCCTACATTCTCTAGATAATCACTTCCAGTCAGTACATATATATATACTATGTTCCATGAAGATACCTTGAACAATTTTCCAAGGTACGGAGAAAAAAAAGAAGTTTTAATATTTTTACTTTACCTTTTGACCTTTGACCTTTGACCTCATGACTCAAACTTTCACAAGAGAATCTTAATTGGGTAATACATGTATACACTAAGTTTCAAGAAAATCTCTTCAGGCATTCAATAGATATGGTGGAAATAGTGAAATTTTATGTATTTGACCCTGACCTTTGACCTTTGACCTCATGACCCAAACTTTCACCAGAGAATCTTAATTGGGTAATACATGTATACACTAAGTTTCAAGAAAATATCTTCAGGCATTCACTAGATATGGTGGAAATAGTGAAATTTTATATATTTGACCTTGACCTTTTGACCTTTGACCTTGAGCATGTGCACCCAAAAGTTGATAGGCACAACTTCACCCCCTAATACACATACATGCCAAGTTTCATTAGGATACCTCAACAGGTTTTGATAGTTACCTTGCCCACAAAATTCATTACGGACGGACGGAAGGACGGACGGACGGACGGACGGACGGACGGACAACCCGAAAACATAATGCCTCCGGCACCACTTCGTGGCGGAGGCATAAAAAGAAAGAATTTGTATGTAAAAAAGAAGACAAATACATCAAACAGAAGAGAACAAAATACCCCCCTCCCCCATATCGGTGAATCCGCCAACGATCTCACTAACTAGGATGTTTAAGTTACATAATTACAGTGCTGATACTGTGCTGACACACACACACGCACACACACACACACACACACACACACACACAAAGCTATACATCTCATAATGAAGATATACTGTAGATCACACTTTCATATATCACATCATTATCTAAATATAGATACAAAACAATCAAATCTCTGAGACTCATTCTCTAAAACACTGAAATATTATATCACTTCCTTTCATCACTACCCCACTCAAAATAAGGAGAAATCTTACTGAATGGATGCACATTTGCAAATTTCTTTTTCAACCTTAATATTTCTCACACATGAATTATGCAGTGGACTTAATTAAAGTGGCATGGTTCCCCACAGCTTGTGTCCAGCGCAGTCAGCAGCAATTTGCAGCGCACATATATTCGCGATGAATACTACTTGACCCTACCTTGTACCTAAAGAAGAGACACACATGATGAATATCAATTACTGTGATTACGAGTCTCTCAAAATGGGTATGTCCTCCCTCTCTCTCTCTAAATCTCTTTTGTATCTCTTTCCATCTATCTATCTATCTCTCTCTCATTCTATCTCTTTCTCTCTATCTATTTTATCTCTCTTATCCGTTTCTTTCCTCCTCTCTCTTCTCAATGCCAGTTTATTGGTGGCGATGACTGGTGAGCCGCGCGATAAAAAATTGAAGCAGATACGACTGCCGACTGCGCCGGCATCACGATCGCACGGCCCTCCATGGAGGTCTCCTGCGGAAGCCAGGACGACGCGCTGTCTAACACGCGACATTGTATTTGATTGCCTAGATTGACAGATCAGTGTATAATTCTGTCATGTTCCAATGCATTATAGGCATAATGTAATGATGTGTAATCACGGATACTCAAGAGCCATACTTGCTGATGTCAGGGTGAATGCTATCCTACCCTGCCAAATTTCATAATCAACCCTTACTGATATTTATTATTCTAATGGAGTTAGACTCTGCTGAATTATTTCACATCTCATGTTTCATTCAGACTCTGCTCAACACGCAGACATAGATTGCGAACACACGTCATTAGTCACTAATTCAAAACATGATTCTTATTTAATCTCGTTGCGTGAGGAAGCTGAAGTTTGATTGTATTTGCAATACATTAACTTGCCCAGCAAAGAACTGATATAGTGCAATTATATCTCAATATAGAATACATATTTGATACAACTCTCACACACATATACACACACATACACACACACTCTCTCTCTCTCTCTATTTCTTTTTGCTGCAGATAGTATATTCTTAAACAGATACATGTCTGGAAAATACCAATTACATATGTAAGAATATGTATTGGAATGTACATATGAATAAATATATAACATATATCATGTAAATATGATAATACAGAAAGAATGTTCAGACAGAGAGAGATAGAGATGTCAATAATACACTGTAGGCACACTCTTGATATATAAATCAATACTATGCTGATGGAAACACAAGATGACTTTAACTCTGAGGTGCCATTGCTATGATGGTGAAAGTGTATCAAGTGTACACCAGCTCTTCCAGGGAGATACATTCCATGGTAAAAGTGTTGCTCACTACTGTAAAAGCTACTGTTTTCACATACAGATGTTTTCGAGAACGAGGTCACAGACATTTTCGCAAGATGTTGTCATGATTTGACGCCGAGGCTTTTGTAAGTGCACTAATATCCTAGTATGTGGTGATATTTTTGCATGTTGTTAAATATGCGACCTGACAGTGATTCTCGAAATTCACAAAACTTAAAACCCTTACAAAGATAAGAGCTTTTACAGTAAGTGCAGGGCATGCCCTCTGGTGAGTACTCAGTAACAGACTCAATCTATGTGATCCTGATGCTATCAACTTATTTGGCAACCTGTGACCTGCTATAACTTGAGAAGCAATGTTCTAATAAATGAGGAACGCGTGATATGAGCAGATGCTTTGCAGAAGGGGGGGGGGGGGGAAGAAAGAAGAAAAACTCCAAAGACAATTGCACTTGCACATATACATTATGTACTGTCAGATTTCAAGACGGGGACTTTGGGGTGTCTTCGCTCAAAATGCACAGCTCATCTGTCAAAGGGCGAAACCCTAAGCATTCGTTCAGGGAGCATCACTTGTAAAGCAAGCCGCTCTCTGGGTTTACTGGAAGCAGGTCAGTAAAGTATACCTCCTTGGGAGATACACACTCTGCCCAAAACACGGCCCAACCCTGCGATACCAGCTAAGGTAACTGGTTACTGTACACGGCATATATTTCGCGAGTCTAAATTTTCGCGTATCAGGAATCCCCCACGATTTCGCGAGTGGTAAAATTCGCGATCGTAGAGTCCTGTACTGAATGGAGAAATGTACACGAGTACGTCACATCCACATTGAGATCAGAATCAGTATTTTCATGCGTCTTTAATTTTGCAAATAGCACCTGACTTGCGAAATTCACGAAAATAAAAACCTTGCGAAATATTCAGCGTATACATAAAGCTGTTCTGTGTACAAGCCCAACAAAGGACTTTTGGGGGAAAAAAAACACCTAACCTACATTTGCCCATCATGAATGAAGTGGGCTTCCAAAATTGACTGACACTATTGGATGCCACTTCATATCCCATCAAGTTAACCCGTTGAGGACGAACTGATTTTGCTACAACACGCATTTCCCATAGACACCTGCACGAGTATACTCGGGACTCGTCCTCAACGGGTTAATAACACAATTCCACACTGCATGCAAGGTCACCTTAAGAATTAGAGTAAACTCTGAAGAACAGAATGGTAGCGGATTTCGTCAAAATCACACAGGCATGAAATACAAAAGTTTCAAGAATTTCTCATGTTTTCATAAGTCAGTAATATTGGTTGCAACTCCATTTATAAAACTGGCAAATGCAATGTCATCAGCTAAAGTCTCCATGTATTGAACTGTACACAATGTTACAACATACTGCGAGATACATGTATTTGTGTCATTTTCTTTCATTTCGTTTAATACTCAACATCAAAGAAAAGATTTCCACCAATGTCACTTCACTGTCAGATTCCAAGGTATCAGGCCCCTGTGGTCCTGCTTTTTAAATAACTGAGAAACTTCCACACTTGCAACTGCCTCATTACTTATTCAATTTTGCTCGAAATTTTCATGATTCGGTATTCTGATTTCCTCAAAGTTAATTCCAAACATTTTTATGTCCTGAAGGTATGCATTCCCAGTCAAACATAGGCTCTAAATGATCTGAAGAAATTTATTGAAGCAACGCTTCTTGCAAAACACATATGATATATCAAAAGGGATTACAATTTCATATTATAATTCTGAACATGATATCTTGATGCCAGTGTCTGTCACTAGACAGCATTTATGGAAACTACTAGGGGCTCGCATCAGAGGTTGGCATCTGCACGGAACTATGTCACAAACCATCTCCATAGCCTGTCAATTAAACACACATATAACTATCATCCAATTTTCACTCCTGAGTACACAAGTATGTACGCATACAATGTTTCAAGTGAACAAAAGGTCAAATTGAGTTTCAGATTCCTATCAAAGCGTGTCATAGAGGTTAAATCATTCAGATGAATCAAATAGATTTGATCCAAATTGGATGGTAAAACAGCTATGTTTAACTACAGGCCAAAGGTGATTTGAGAAACAATCAAATTGTGGTTTCAGACTTATAACAAAGCAAATTTCGCATAACACATTTTTATTTGCAAACACATTTTAACTGAATTTTTTGCCTATATCAATGAAAGAGCTCATTTTCACACAAACAGAGTCAAGACCTGTTTGCCAAGTCACACACATCCTGCCATGTTTTCACGGCTGCAGGGGGGAAAAAGAAAGTCAGAATGCAAATGTAAATGTGAGTAATTGAATCTCAGAGACACCGAGATATCTCTGAAAAAAAAAAATCACACAATCTGCACAATGCCAGTGACATAAACATGCAAGTGACCTCAGAGTTTATCTTTCTGGGATTGGATTCCAGCCATCAAGCTAGTTGGGGGGGGGGGGGGGGGGGGGAGGCTGAATCAATCCAAAACATGACAGTCCTTGGTTATTCATGAGAAAGCAGCTTGGGAACGTTACATGATGAAAAGAACTGGTCGGGAGAACTCATTCAGATGGACATCGTCGTCGTGCATTGGGTAGAAACCATGAAGAGAGAGAGAGACAGATAAAAAAAGAAAAGAAGAAGCACAAAACAAAGAGCTGGGAAACATCACATGTCTCTCCGTTTTTGTTTGAAATCAATAAGACACCGGTGATCTAATGGGATTGATTCTCCGTGGAGGGGGAGAGACCGGGAGGAGGTGGAGGTGAATTGGCGGAGGCACATTCTCATCCAGCTTGTCTGCCGACAATACCTGCTGACAGCTGTGTCTTCAAGACGCAAAGGGCTCTCCCATCCTCCATCCATCTACCAATATATCAATCCATTTATATCTCTCCCCCTCTCTGTCTCCCCATGTTTCTCTCTCCTTCTACCTCTTTCTCTATTCATATCTATCAACTTCTATTCATCTATTTCTCTTTTTCTTTCTCTATATACTCCTATCTACTTCTCTCCCTCTCACTCTCTCTCTCTCTACATGTATTTTGTCTATATTTCTCTCTCTTCTTTTTTTCTCTACTTCTATCTACCTATCTTTCTCTCTTTATTTATGTCTATATTTCTATCCATCTTTCTTCTCTTCTTATTCTCTATCTACTTCTATCTACTTATCTCTCTCTCTCTCTCTCTCTCTCTCTCTCTCTCTCTCTCTATTTCTGTCTATATTTCTATCCATCTCTACTTTTTGCTTATGCTCTATCTACTTCTATCTACCTATTCTCTATCTCTCTCTATTTTTGTCTATATTTCTATTCATCTCATTTTTTTCCTTCTCTATCTACTTCTACCTATTTAATTCTCTCTCTTTCTCTCATCTACAAATAGCCATTTATACGTTTCTGTCTGTTTTTCTTCTTCTTTTTTCTCTCTTTTCTCTCACCCTCTCTCTTCCTTGCTGTCTCTCTCTGTCCCTACGTCCCTGCATTTTGCATGTCATCACAGCAGTTTTCGGAGCAGGAGCCTTGTTCTCGCCACTCCTCCTCTGCGAACGAACGGGGTATTAAATGCAATATTCATGAATTAAGGAGACAAAGATATGATGATGCTCTGTCAAGAAAACAGCAACGACAGCAACAGCGACCAATCAAGATAAGCTATGGAGGAAAAAAGAAGAAGAAGAAGGAATAGCTGGAGCACGAAACCTTTTTCTGTCCACTTTAATGTGCGGCACGACTGACTGAGGCAAGTGCGGGAAGGGATGGAGGGATCAGGTGAGACAGCTAGATGGAACGGAAAGAGCGAACGGAGCGGATCCCTCGGATATGAAACCTGCATACATTTGCAAGAATTTTCCTCTAGAGTGGTGGCACAGAATATCACCAAAAAAAAAAAAAGAAAAGAAAGAAAAGTAAGAAAAAAAAATCCATTAGGAATATGGCCAGACAGCGCAGCTTTGTCAGTAAGCATATTGTGCACTGTAGATGGGATTGCTTAAAAGTACCTGCAGTTAGAGAGAACCTGCTTTTCTCTAAGGTGTAATACTAGTATTGCCTAGTTGAGTAAATGTTCTACGACCCTTTTGCTCCAGTTTGTCAATTTCACTTGTTTTCATTTCTTTGTTTTTAAAGGGAAGTGGGTCAATTGTCTAGCTACAAATCAAGATGACCTGAATAAAAATGGTAGTTTTTTTTGTTTTTTGTTTTTTTTTTCAGAGAGTGTTAACCCGCTGAGGACTAGCAGATTTTGCTATAACACGCATTTCCCATAGACAGGTGCCCCAGCATACTTGGGACTTGTCCTCAACGGGTTAAAGGGATGGTACAGTATTGGTGGAGATGAGAATTGGGCTTTTAACTTTTTGCGAGATACCAAGAAAACACTTATGAAATACTACAGAGCATACCATTTTAAGAGGAATTCAAAGTTTATTTGATGAAATCGGGTTTGGAATGACTGAAACATCCAAAAACAAAGTAAAACAAAGCAATCGTAATAAAGTGTGGGTCCCACACTTACTAGAATCACTTTGTTTTGGATATCTCTGCCATTTCAAAACCAATTTTCATCAAATAAATGTTGCATTCCTCATGGAATTTCATGCTCTTTCGTATTTCATAAGAAGTTTCTCATTATCTCAAAAATGTTGGAAACCTGAAATTAGGTCTCAACCAAAACTATACGATCCCTTTAAAGAGAAGTGACTGTGTAATGACAGTCTACATTGATGGCTTGATACCATGCATATTAGATGCACAATTACATGTAAAATCATGCTGTTTACAGCTGAATAGAAGCAGGCCCATGGCATACAAATTAGCACAAGTCACACACATAAACATTGACTAAAGCAAAAGAATTCTAACACCAATAGAATTTAGTAATTTCATGAATAAAACCACACCGAATCACAATTTTCTTGCTGTAATATAGAAGGATCTCATTGACATCTCATCTTCTTTCATATGTTCAAATCTGAAACTTCATTTGATCAAATATTTGTCTTTTAATGTGAGGACAGTTTGCAGGAGTAAGATTGACATTTGCTTGATTCAATTTCATATTCTTTCAAAGTTTAAGATGTACGCTTATTATATCAAAGAAATTATCTCAAGTGACATGCTGTTACACAACATGCCTCTTGTAAAGATAGAAAGTGAATGTGAGGAAGGTATGTATCTAGGAAGATAGCGGTATAGATAAATCAAACAATTTCTTTTAAAAAAATGTAATCATAAAATACTTAAGTATGTAGGTAGAATTACAAAGTATGTTTATTAAAGACGTCTATTGCCCATAAAATCAAACATTACAAAATCCTGAAGAAAGCTGCATTTTTTGTGATGTTCATGCTACATTTTATGTATTTTAACCAAAAGTTCAACGTCCATACACAACTTTATTGCATATCAGTTCACTGACGTCAGCTGCAAAATCTGCTTGCTGATCCTACAACAGCTGTTTGCTGTAAACTTTCTTAGTCTGCCTGTGCTAATTCTTTAAAAGGCAAAGATGGATGCAAAATAATGCATGGTATCTACTGATTCATCATATTGCCCCTCCCTCAAAAAATGCATCAAAGTGATTTATTGAATAAAAAGACAGTTTAAGATTCTTTTAAGTATCTGAGTAATCTCCTACTCCTTGCACAAGGTCAATCTTTATTCCTCATTCAAGCACATAAAAACCATGAGTCATGCCTAGTGATATGGATAGCACAAATCTTGCCAATGATTAGGCATATATGCATGGTATGTATCAACAAACTCACAACTGGGCCCATCACATGACTTCTTCTTCTTGCAATCAAAAATAGAACCCTACATGTATACATGTTGACTTGTAATGTAATCAATCAAACACACAGCAAAGTTTCACTTTAAAACAAAACTGGACACAAAATCAAGCTAATGGGACTTACAGTTTTGAGGAAAGCAGTGATACATATGATGACAAGATGGGGGTATGAGGTCATGGCCTGGTAGCCTATGGCTATATCTTTCCATATTGCATACACACTTTCAATAGGTTTCCTTGCACAGTTGCAGAATTAGGGGCAGAAACAATGACTTTATGATGCCATGTACAAACCAATACAAGAGTTGTGAAGGCAATGACATCATCATCTTCATAGACTATATGCATAGGAGAATTATGACTGTAATCAATCTTTGATTAAAGCATGTTATGCAGCAACTTTAAACTTGACTTACATTGTGCCTCTATATGTGATAATAAACTAAAGAGTGATATTTTTTTTTGTCTTGGTCTAATGAACTTTTTACTGTTCATTTTCCTTTTTTTTTTTTTTTTGGGGGGGGGGGGGGGTAGGGACCAGAAGGTCCTACTTCATTTTTCTTTTCAGAGTCAATGTTAACATGGGATTGAGTTTCACCTTAATGTTTGGAGCTAGCATTACAGGAGGCCAGAGAGTAAGATCAATGCAAACAGGTACTGAAACTGCCATCACCCTGTGCACATTGAATGCGAGGTTTAATGGTCCCGTACATCATATACAACTACATCAAAATTGCTTTGAGTTGTCCCTTTAAAGACAGATGCCAACAATTCTTCAGCCAAGGCTGATTTTTCGTGCCGAGATCAGACTCCACTGGACAACACTCCCCCGGCCATCAAGCTATCATGCCATTCAGCCAACCGCTGGTGCTGGTCTCCGCATCTGAACATCTAACTGAAATAGAAACGGGCATCCCCCGTAGGTATGCAGTAATTAAATGCAGCTGATATTGCACTTTGCGTTTTGCAGGCACAAATCTCTCTTTCACTCGTTGTTATTATTTTTCTTCCTTTGGTCAATTTCATCTCCCATCTCCCATATTTTCTCCATTTATCCATCATATCACTTAAACTTGATAAGTAACTCCCTGTCTCCCTATATAATCTTTCTCTTGCTCTAAAAAGTGGCAAGCAACTCCCATTCCCATAACTTTTTAATGAATGTGCAAATTGTTGATTTCTTTTCTTTTCTTCTTCTTTTTTTTTGACTGGAATGCGGTTAATTTTTCTGACAAATTTGTGTTCTTGTAGTTATGAACGGTGTGATCACGCCCAATGGGAAACAAAAATATTCCTGTGTTTGGCACGGGGTATGAACGCAAGACTTTATGTCAAGTCATTGAATTGAAATTACTCACCAAAAAATAAAATCAATATATCCTGCTTGTTAAACATAATGAGGCATCTTCATTCCGATCTCTCATAGGTGTTAATCAAACAGCATAACATGCAGCTGCCAAAGGTAGGCTGGGCAACACCACCTTAATAGCATTTGTTGTCAAGTCACATTTGACCCCTGACATGAGGAGGAGAGAATTTCATGGCAGTTCTCCAGCGTCGCACTGATAACTTCTCACATGGCTCCCTTAGTATGGAGGCTGGAAAAGATTGGCAAGCTGATAGGAACACAAATGTTCATGGCACCAAAATGTATGCAGCGTGATGTTAAGGATGGAGTGTGAAGGCAAGCCAGGCTCAGATACATCAAACAATCCCTGTAATATTATTGTTATTTTTTTTAAAGGGGATGGCTAGTAACTGATCAGTAGGAATCAGTGGGAATGCTGGATGATGATTGTTCCAATCCTTGTGGGATTCATTTAAGAGTACATTATATAATATCTATTGTTCTGTGATAATTATTTGCTTCAGAACGGTCTCATATTCAAGTAATGTGCAGTTTAATGTTTCCAGGTTTGTGTGCCTGGCCTGAGTATCAGAGGTCACTGACCTTTCTCTTGCCACTCAAGGTTGAAGAATGCCCAGGGGGGACAGACATGCCAATCTTTGACATTTGTGTCAAGATATCTACCCTTTCTTTCTCTCTCTCTCTCCCAAAAGTGCCAGGATGGGTCGCTTTCAAAGATTTAAAAAAAAAAAAAAAAAAATCCCCACTCTGCATGGCCTTGATAATGATAAAGACCATGTTGACTTTAAAACATGACCTCCCTACCCTTGTGCCCCGCCTCTTGATTGATGCCGGCAAGTGTTCTACTCGTCAAGCGTGCTGTAATTCCTGCCATTGTTCCCAGGCCCACGTAATGAGTGGGGATATTTATGTTGCATGTATAACATTTCGCATCCCCTTTCTCAAAATTTAACACACTCCTGCAGAGGGTCATACCACATGAGAAACATGAATCTGCACCTGTTCACGTATGACCTACTTGAAATTCATGGAGTCATTCATTACCATAGTATAAGTACTTCAGCTTGTTACTACCGAGGCACTTGATATAGATTATCAGGTACTTGTCGCAGTATACCACACACCATAGAATTCCACCTGTCTTTGACTGCCATTACAACTGACACCAAGTACCTCCTTGCTGATACCAGGGAGGTGGGATACAAACTACACCTTCCCCTACCCATATCCCTCCTCCTTGGTGCCCCTCCCCCTTCCCCTCTGCTGGGTTTGATGGACATGACAAATTTGCCAATGTTATGGACACAGGAGCAAAGGGCCCTGTTGCATATGTAGATATGTTTGTTTACCTGTTGGTTTACATCTAATAAAAAGTAAAAAAAAAAATAATAAATAAATAAATGAAAATAAAAATAACATATCCCTATGCAAGCATAAGTTAGGTGCTAGCCAGTCAGAACTGAGTATTCAGAGACTTATTGTAGGTTTGATATTCTGTCTTATGTTTCACCTCACCTTTTGTGTAACTGGGCCCAGATTTTGCAAAGTGTTATTTGTTTGGTTTGTTTGTTTGTTTGTTTATTTGTTTGTTTTTCTTTATATTTCTTTGCTTGTTTTGATGAAGAAGGAACAAAATTTACATCCATATTTCCCAAATGTAAAACAGAATGTGCCTCTTGTAAATATCCTGATATGACATTGCATTGTTTATGTTACAGAAATGGGATAAAATGTTGAGACATCACTTCATTTCAGCGTTCTGTTGGATACATAAATACACAAGTTGCCCCTTCTGACATTCCCTGCTGAGAAAAATGTGATACGCATTTCACATTGTATGTTTTCTAGCAATACTTTAGTCTTTATTCTCGATCATGGTTACTACAAACGAGCCACAGAGAATTCCATCAGTGCCTGTTAATTTTATTGCCCTACTGCTACTACTATTATGAGAACAATAGTGTCTACAAGGCCAAGCACAATAACACCTTTCATTAGCAGGTGAATAGATCAGACTCATTAACACTCAATTGCAAATTAGCAACAGCAAATTACTGTAATTGACTGTCGACATTGAACAGAGCTTGAATGAGGCATTCTAATTCAAGTCACAGCATAGTTTTGGCATTAAAATAGAGGACCTGTGTTTTGAGAGGAACTGCAATTTTTTTCATCACAAAAGAATGAGTGTGCCATGAAAAAAAAAAATGTCCTTGAATGGGGATAAACTTTGCTGGAACTACAATTTCCATAATGTATATGCAAGAACATGCTCTCTCAAAGCTAAGAAGTTCAACATGGGATAACCTTTTATGAGTGAAATAATTTTGTTTTTGCCTCAAAAATATATATTTTTATGATCACATATCATTCATATGTTTGATTGCTGACATTTCAGACTGTCATCAGTCTTATCAAAGCCTTATATCAAATTGTGGTGAAGTTTTCTTCATGACTACCATGGAATAAAGAAATAAAAAACAATATTCAGAGAGATAGTTTTAAAGTATGATGTACAGTTTAATTGATTCATGGTGTACTGTAAGTTAAAGTAAGGTCTACCCTGACATTTAAGTAATTAAAGGGAAGATAAACCCCAAGAACAATGTGGATTGAGTAAAAGCAGCAACATTAGTAGAACACATCAGTGAAAGTTTGAAGAAAATCGGACAATCGATGCAAAAGTTATGAATTTTTAAAGTTTTGGTGTTGGAACCGCTGGATGAGGAGACTACTAGAGGTTATGACGTATGAGTGGACTACAATATCAAGAAAATATAAAGAAAATACTACAAAAGTCCATTTTTCATGAAAATTACAAATTCCATCAACTTGATATTGACATATGTTAAGGGTAGCAATTATTCCCCCTGCTTTCTGAAAGCGGTTGGTCCATTGCTCTTTCATAATTCTAGAAAATTTAATTTTTGTTGAATATCCTTTATATTTTCTTTGTATTGTTGTCCACTCATACGTCATATCCTCTAGTAGTCTCCTCATCCAGCGGTTCCAACACCAAAACTTTAAAAATTCATAACTTTTGCATCGATTGTCCGATTTTTCTCAAACTTTCACTGATGTGTTCTACTAATGTTGCTGCTTTCACTCAATCCACATTGCTCTTTGGGTTTACCTTCCCTTTAATGCAGCACACTGAATGGCTGCTCACTCTTCCATGCCACTGCATGGCTTGAGCTACTGTTGCCTGTGGTAGAAGCCTTCCCCCCCCCCCCCACTTCTATTTTTAACGGCCTGATATAGTATGCAATTTGTATGATTATCACATGATCATACTTGATGATGTAGCATTATGTATTGTTCAATATGCATGGTGTGTGAACATGAAAGGGGAATCAACTACATTTATCATTAATTTATTCTCTTAAAGCAAACCTTCATATTGGCATAACTCTTGAAAAAATTGAGACCATGTAAGTATTGGTATATATTTATATATATCACACAGTACGCACCATGCATATTTACAATATTGATCTACCTGACACTCTTGTCTGAAATCAATATAAAGGACACCCAATTCAATCAAAATCACATTTCAATTTCGACATGATTCAATTTCCAACAGTCTGCAGCTTTTGATTTTCCCACTCAGCACAGGAGCAAATGTACAACACAGCTGCAGAACTACAGATAGATAGAGAAAGGGAGACATACTGTAAAACATGATATATTCGCGGCACAAAATTTTCGCGAATTGGAGCCGACAGCCTTTTTCGTAGCATGTAATTTTTGCAAATTGCCACCAGCGTTCAATGCATATAGTGTATGTAACAAGAAATTTCGCGCGCATTTTAATTTCGCGAATCTTGGCACTCATGAAATTAAAATGCACACGAAAATTCCTCGTTTTACAGTATGCATGGCGATGAACTTTGTAATACAAACAAATGGTGATATCCTGTTTCAATGATTATACAATATGAGTATGAACAAGCCGTATCTGTATTTTGTGCTGGTGATTATTTGGACAGCTTTTCTTTGAATATATGATTTGTCATCAATACTGTACACTGGGCTTTAATTGTTGTATACTCAAATTGTACAAAGCGCATTGATTATTGATTATACATGTATACTGTATCTATATCATAAACCAGAAGGATATCAAATTTCCACGCAAATCTATTTTAACACCACTACAGTTCTACAACAGTGCCATCATATGAGAGGCAGAAGGGTATTACCATTCACAAATCGTCGCCGGTCACACGAACCAACGAATCCCTCAGGTTTGCGTAAGAATGACAATTCGAGAAATTCGCGTTTGAAGTTAACCCATTTTTGACTTATGGTTGCTACACTTTCATGTCTATAATTTCCAATTATTTTTGTAGTACATCAGACTTCAATTCTTGCCCTAACTTGTGAAGTTTTTATCGAATTGTATTGTTAACAAATAAGCGGGAAATCGTCAAAGAGCTGCATGCATGTATTTTCGGTCTGCAAAGAACGTTGTCATTTTCCATGTGTGTCCATAGTACATGTACATTGAGCGTTGTCATTGTCAACACATGTATTACATAGTACGCGCACTGTGCGCGCGGTCAATAAACTGTTGAATCTCAAAAACTACACGCAAGTCAATGCGCACTGATTCGTCGGTTCGGTGACCGCGCATACTACAAATGTAGTACGCGCGGTCACTGAACCTTCGAATCGCCTGATTGTTTAACACACGCGTCTATGGGGAAAACAAATAATTTTCACAAATGGAATTACATACTTCTACAAAAGTGATAACTATGTAAAAATTACACCGAATTACACACTGAGAATTTCAGAATTCATATGTAGCATGGAATGTCTACTATTGAAATGATTGAAAATCTCAAAATCGAAAATTTGACCCAAAATCGAGTGATTCGTCGGTTCGTGTGACCGGTGACGAAATATTGGAGAGCATTAACCCTTTGAGGACAAGTCCTGAGCATACTTGGGACAAGTGTCTATGGGATATACAAGTTTGGTTCTCAATCAGCAACAACCAAGTTAACATACCAACGTGTAGTAATCGTGACTACATCACAAGCAATGTTGACTGGAGCCCAAATTGCATCTTTCCATTATCATGTTCACACAAACTTGCTAATAAGCACTTTAATTTCATAGATGTTATGTTATATGAATGAACTGTTCCTACCACATGCTGATACTGTAAAACAATAACAAAAACATATCAAATTCAAGGTGAGTTTGTACAGAACAAAGAAGCACCAAGCTAAAGCATGTTTGTGTACATAATAGCTATTTCTTCTTTCTATATGTACCTATACTACCAGCTGGTAGCTTCTTATCTGCCCTCAAGAGCCTAGTGCAAATTTGATTAATAAGCTTTTTATCAGGCTGATATGTTGACAAGTCTATGATAAGCCAACGTTGTACATACTGTTGAACCCATCAATGTCTAGAGGAGCATGATGGTTAGAACACATAAATGGGATCATGCTTTTCTTTGTCTACCCAATCTCCATGAAACAAACGCTACACCATTTAAAACATGAAGTACAATTGTAGAGATCAAATAATTGCACAAAACTGCATTATGTGTATTCAGGAAAAGATGATCTTATTCTCCTTTGTCTCATCTATTTTTGTAAACAGGAGAGGTATTCACATTAATTATCATTGTGCCACATGATTGATATAACCACTGATTATTTGATTACAGTTTCAATATTTTGTTTAATCATTAAGATACATGTACATTGCATCTAATAACGTCTTTAACCTTTCAATCCTTGTTTACGGCTTTTCTGTTTGTTTATTATTGTCCTTTTGTGGAGAATCAAAGAAGAGGAAGGTCTTCCCTCATTTGATTTCTTTACTTCAATTATTTCTCTATTGTGCTTATCTATTTCTCTATCTTATTTATTCTTCCTCCTGCTGCTCAAAAACAACTTTCCATGTTCACTGAGTAGTCGAACAATCTCTATTAAAAGACAATATACTCATTTATCCATGAATGATATATTTTTCTTTCAAGACCATTCATAAATTTTATATTACAGGAACTGTGCACTTTGCAGGTCAGCATAGTTACATACCATCAGATATATTTTCAGGAAGTACTTTCTGTATGTGTTAACATCTGTTTGTTTGTTTGTTTGTATGTATGCTTGTTTGTCTGTTTGTTTACTTATCAAGACTTTTTTAAAACTTTTTTTTTTTTTTACTTTTGATTTTCAAAACTGTTGTTGCTTGGTAATCTCACTACTCTTTGTTTATCAGTGAGTCCGTGCTTCAGTGCCTCCAGTGCCCTGGTTATGACCCATCGTTTCCCTCTCCTCTCCCCCTCCCCCCCCCCCCTTGTCCACCTCGGACTTACTACCTTCCTCACTATCTTTCTATCCTCTCATCAATCTTTCCTTACAAGAGAGCCGCCTTGTGTTTGTCAATGTGCGTTGGTATGTGTTCATGTATGTGTGTATTACTCTGTCTTTTTTTTTTTTTTTTTTTTACTACCGCTTAGGGAAATTGTTGTTGTTGTTTTTGCTACTATCTGGTTTTTTTTTTCTGTATGAGGGGACTGCATTCTACAAGCTCTGCTTTTTAGCAGTCCCCTCCATTTCCAGCAATATTGTTTATGCATTTACCACAGTGACATTACAGTTATTTTTTTGTCTCTGTTGATAATTTACCTGTATCCAATATTATTTCTGTTCATTGCATTGTGGTACTGATTTTCTGACATCTGTGTATAATATACGAATGTTTCATTGTACTTCCAATTATCTTGTTTGTTGGAAATGAAATAAATCAACTTGAACAACGTGAGCTTGCCCTGCTATTAAATGAGGCAAGCAGTCAGAAATGACAGGTTTACTACTGAAGGAGTTGGGCAGGTCAAATAATCAATACATTACAAAATTTGGCAAGGTAATTTGTGAAAGAGCTACTGTACCTACACCAAACACAAACTGAGGTCCTTGCCATAATGAAAATATGACACTTATGTTTGCTCTCTGAGTATCTAGGCGTACACACTCTATTTGCCAGACCAGTATCATGTCGTCATTCAATGAATTTCCGCCTACTCTCATGTGTCTACTGATTTCTCTTTGCCTCGTTTTCGTCCCGTCGAAGCCTGCGCCCTGTTTGCCGAGTATTTGCATCACAGCGCTGCAGGAGAGATCGCGCCGAGATACATCGTGCTGTGTGCGCAGCTGAAAGGTGGCGCTAACGGAATGGTAAACTGGGTAATCCTCCGGTCCCGCTGGGGGTGGGGGGGGGGGGTGGGGAGGAGGGAGTGAGAGCGCCCATGTTAGGGCGCTCCTCTAGGTGTGATTCAAAAACCAATGCGAGATGAGCATCGCACTTGGGGATTGGATGCAAAATGTGCAGATATGGCCGTAGGCGCCGCTTCCACGAATTCCTATTCCAAACAAATCTTTAACACATTTGTATATTATAAAAAAAAAAAAAAAATCAACAACAACAGTGCAGAAGGAAAAATGAATCCAAATTCCGTTCTGTAAATATCGAGCACTTTTTTTGCAGCGGATGCAGCACGTCGGAAACGGACAGGAAATGAACAGAAAATGGCTGCTGGGAAACTGACCAGTATTCAATGTCTTTGGATAAATGTATTGATAGCACCCACAAATGTTGTGTGGAGTCACATTTGTGTGAAGGAGAAGTAGATGCAATTTTTTTCCCTTAACCATACTTGTCCAAATGGATAAAAATGAAGAGGTGACAAGAAGGAGAGAAGAACAAGGACAAAGAAGGGAGAAAGAAGTAAAAGAAGTTTAAAATAAAAGAAGAAAAACAAAAGAAGCAAAAAAAAAATGAAGAAGAAAAAGAGAACAGAAAAAAGAAAAGAACAGAAAACACTTGAGAATAGCAGAAGTAAAAGAAAGTGACAATATGGAATATATCTTGCATGATTAAGATGTAAAGTTAAAGAATGATAAAGAAACTAAAAAGTGTTAACAAATGAAATATTGTATCAGTAAAATTTGGGGATTTATTCATAGTGAAAAGATATATTGTATCAGTAATTTTTTTTTTTTGGGGGGGGGGTTCATAGTGATAAGAAAACAGATCTATGGAAAGATCTATTTTTTAAAATTGGATTCTTCATCAACAGAACGACTGCTGAATGACTGCCAATGAACGTGTAGGCCTATGCACACATGTACATATCCATACATGACCATGTCCTTTAGATGCATGACACTTTCATGTTTTAATGACAACAGTGGTGCTCAAATTTTTTCTCAGTGTCACCTATACTACATGTTTAATGTGTATACATAACATATGACAAGACCATGAATGATTAATGGGGAAACTATGCAAACACCAGACCATCAATTAAAAGTGTGGTGTAACCACATACCTGTAACTCACCTAGCCTTTCACCAAGTTTCTCACACACATGTAATTCTTCACATGAGTAGAATACTCTGGAATCCCCTCATTCGGCCTTGGGGCGGATGCACCAGATTATTTCCACAGGCAGACAGACATAGTTTCGATATAATTTATGCATCTAGCAGACCTGGAATATTTTTCACCATGGAGACACGACCAAACAAACGGGGATACGGAGATTTAAATATCTCGCAATCTCAAACCAAAATATGGATATGGCATTTTCATATCACGCAGGTAGCAATAGGTTGATATTCCTATAATGTAATGTACGAGTCTGGAAGTGAAAAGCAGAGAGAGGGAGGGAGAGAGAGAGAGAGAGAGCGAGATCTTTGAAATATGGGTTACGTTTACAAACCAGAAACAAAGGCATTTTCATTATGATGTGCACTGCAAATTGTCTCACACATTATTGTATCAGCAATACACACACACTGTATACCTTTGATGTAATGGATTATTAATTGAAGTGCAGATGGTCAGTAACACACCCAAAACTGTGGTGGGATTGTGCCCCTCTTCCACTGAACTGATAACAAATTCCTTCGTTATTGAATAGTTTGACTCTTGAACATGGCACTTACGACTTAGGTGCTTGGACAGAGGCTTCTGAAGTTCTAACCGGGAATATACCATCATAAGGGCTTTTTACACTTGTGTTTCTTAACCCCGGACTTTCTCTGACCCAGGACTATCGTTAGTCCCGTACCAATTTTTTCAGCTTTTTACACTTGCCAATTAGTCCCGTACTATCTCTTGTCCGGGGCTAAGGAGAAAACTGACCTTTTTACACTTGTATTTCTTAGCCCCGGACTTTCCAAACCACATGAATATTCATAATTACGCTGTGTACTGTACACGTACACGCACGCACCGGCAACACTTGACTACCTCGTTTCTGATTGGTCAGTGAGGGTCGGACTTCGTCTCCGTCGCTTAGCCCAGGATTATTTTTTCGTTCTGTTTACACTCACTTGCTTGGCACCGCAATTGCGGTGCTAGCACCGCAATTGCGGTGCTAACCCCTGCTATTTTGCAGGGCCAGATAGTACCGTACTATCGGTGGGGCTAGCCCACTTTGGCAAAAACGAGTGTAAACAGAAAGTGGGCTAAGGATAGTCCCGTACCAACGGTGGGGCTAAGGCCCCCCCTTAGCCCCACCGTTGGTCCGGGGCTAAGCAAAATTTTACAAGTGTAAAAAGCCCTATACTGTACAGCATCTTCGGGACCAGGGGCGGTAACTGGGAATAAAAGCTTGTACCTTGCCATGTGGACATTGAGATAAAGGGCCAAGTATTACCTTTCAAACAGCTTTGGACTGGGATGCACAAACATGTTCATTTGTCCCCTCAAAAAAAAAAGAAATGATAATAATAATGACAAAAAATATAACAAATGCGTGACTAGACTAATCAAGTGGTAATTAATAATCACCTGGTTGTTCAAATTAAATCCAAAGGTGAGCACTGCAGTAGCAGTTCAGGGCATATTATAAATTGTATTGAATGTGCTGTTAATGTCATTATTAACTTTAACACATCTGTCTATTTATAGCAAAAAATACTGTATGAAGGCCTGCAGTTTCCATTCTGCACAAATCTATACACAATGTGACAACAGATGCATTGTCAGTTTTAAACACAATGAATCATTATTGAATCTATAATTACATTACATCAATGAATATATTATTATATTTAGTCTTCACATCAAATTATTTACTGAGCATTGTACGGTCTGATGATCATTGGCCCATTTGGGAATTTTGCGGAGGTAATGGAGTTGGCCAATAAATGCTGCTGGGGCCATTATGTGACCATGTTTTGTGTGTGCATTACCTTGATCTGCACACCATGCCCCACCAGTGCTAATTACGCCAAGGTACAGGTCAAGACAGGAGATAAATGGTGCTCAATCATTCACCTCAAATCACAGCACCTGTACCACACTTCAGCGAGAAGTGGACGGAAAATCAATAAGCTATGTATGAGAATGGGGCGCCTAATTCTCTGAATGCAGCTAACCCATTTCACTTAGGCCACAAGCATTGTTAGACCGTAATAAGGAGAGTTTGGAGAGGGAGGGGAGGAAAAAGTCTGTGGCGAGCAGGTCGCATTGAGCTAGGGCGAACAATCGCGGTCTAATCCGGGACGACAAAGCTGCAAAGAAAAGGGAAACTGTCCTCTTTGTTGAGGCTCAGGGAACCCTCGAGGAAGGTAGCTGGTCTTGAAAAGGAAACAGTTACGTTGTAGCTTATACAGTTATTCCCGAAGAACAGAGGAAGGACCTGGCAATAATGGCAGCCACCTATCGCCTTAACTGAACAACTGAAAGAAGGGATGAATGAATGAAAGTGCTAATTTACCAGCTCCTTGCTGCAGCAGGCCGGTGTGACTACCCAATCAAGGGGTCGCTGAGGACGAGTTTGGAATTCATCAAGGAAGTACATGCAGTATAAAAGCCACAACGAGCTAGCCTTTGTAACGATCGCTTCACTCTCGCGCATTTAACCGACAGAAATATGCCTGTAAATCAGCAATATTGCTTTGCTCTCCCCTCAAATTTATAGACTTATTTCCCATCCTAAATCTGTCTGTGCAATAAAGATGCTGCTGCCACTTAACTTTTAAACAGCATTATGGTATCCTGTCAAGAATATCCACTGAACAGCACCAGAGGAATTTATCCTTTCCTATACATATATCAAATACCATACTTAATGGGAAATTTATAATGATGTTTAACGGTCGTTCCACATGACAGTAAACAAGATTGCATGAATACAGGGATTTGTACACTTGTAGCTACTTTGCATGATGAGAGTGCAATACTTACTGTCCTAGCTTCCCTACTCACACAAAAATAGATCGATACAAGAAAATCCTTCCACAATTCTCCTATCCACAATGTTTGATACTCAAGTCTCCCTCTTCATACACTTTACTCTACTTCCAAGTGAGAGGTCCTGGACTGAGTGCTCTCGTAAAAATCTCTACAAATCTGGACATGTCATCCGCTATACAACATTCAGCATGAATCTGCCTGAGTGTGCTGGTGCTACAATCGTACATGTATGGGGGTCTCAACTACTAGTACAGGTTTCATTGACCATTTACACTACACGTGCCCTATTCTTGCCTGCGAAAAAAACAACAACTGTGGATTTAACATGGCAAGGCTGAGATTTCAGAATTCAATGAGAAAGTGCTAAGCTAAAGTGCAAACATTTTCTCTCTCTCTCTCTCTCTGAACCTCCATCTCTTTATTCCTGCATAGTCAATGGGATTCAAGCATACCATTGCAAACAGGACCAGGCACTCACATGAAAAGGGACTTCTCCAGGTATTCTTTCTCTCTCACTCTCTGCCTCCGTGTATGCTTGCATGCAAGGGATACCGTAGTATTGTCGTTGGTGTTGTTTTCGTGCCAGAAATAGTCTAGGGACTCTGGGGTTTTCTAGAATTGCACGCATGCATATCACCAGTACCAAGTATACATACGCCAGTGGTTGGCCCGCTGTATTGACTAAAGCATGCTCCACAAAGACAGACCAAGACGCACTTAGCTGGCTGCACAGTCAAGGAATGTAAACTCCATAGACTCTCTGCAAAGCATGTTGAACATTAATCACAGCTGAAGCTGCTTATTGCAAAAAGTATAAGAGAAACATAGCCCCCTAAAAGAAAGCACATAAACCATAACTATACTCATTACATGCATGTACCATCATTCATTCACAACGTAGTAGGTAAAATTCACCATGGAAGAGCTTGCAATCATAAGTCTACATACATGTACAGTTGTACAATAAGTGAAAAAGTTTAATTGGCACTGACATGCACAACTTGTAGTTGGCAGTCTGTATTCATCTATGGATGCTGTAGAAATGGCCAGGTAAAATAGCAAGACATTCTTTTGTGACCTCAACAAATGATCCAAACTTTGATTGGAAGTCATGTGACCAAAAATCCTGAATTTTCTTCTGTGAGGGAGTTCTCACTTGCAAATCATGACTCACCAATTTAAAAAAAAAAAAAAAGGATGATGAAATGCACTCTTGTACAGTGTACAGTGATTAAATTTGTTTGTTCGTTTTTATGGCTTTTGACACAGCTGATCAGTATACTTTCACTGTAATGTCTTTGGTTTTCTACAGTCTGAACAATTCACTGTTTATAGTGCTAGTGGCTCCTCCACCAAGTTTTTAGTGTCTTCCTCTCCTCTCTAGCCTTGAGGAGAGCATAAGGTCTTCTGGCATGGGACTGAGCAGTGAACAGCAGAGAGTCGTAACTCCTCAAGATGTATGTCACAATATTTTATTGAACAAACAAATCTTCATTTAACAAAGAATGTAAAACGGTTTGTTGCTGTTTGTCTTTCTTTAAATAACATGCAATTGGTCTAGCGGGAGAAAATGCTCTCCCTACGCCCCTTACAATGTATAAATGGAAAAAAAAATGCTTGGAACATTGTTTTCATTTTATTGTGTGTATGTATTTGTTTGGTTTTGTTTTCTTTTGGTTTGGGTTTTTTTTTTATGACGAAACTGTCAAACCTACAGAAGGCAATTTTTTTCCAGCCTTTAGCATGTTTCTTGTGGTATAATATACATCCAAAATACAATTTACAAACTCTTCTTGCCCTGAACTCTTCTAAGTCTTATAATATACATATTCACTTGAATCAGATCCCCAAGTTTACAGCAAGGATTATCAAATTTTTTATGTTTCATTGATTTGACTTTGATACATTAGAATTACCTGAATCTCTTTAATCCTCTTGGGAGAGATTACTAGGAGACCCAAATTTATTCAAGAAGTAATTGTCAAAATGGATCAAATGCAGAATTATTCTATAGATGCAATTTCACATTTGTGACTTTTTCAAAGAATTCGGGGAAATTACTGACAAGATTTTATCAATCAGAAAGTCTTGCCTCTTGAATTGTTATCTTTCACAAATTGAGAAGAAACTTGACATCCATGAATTATGCTCTTTACACGTAGATATTAAAGTTTACTTAGTAGCTCCCAAAGACAAAATCAGTTCGTACAGTTAGAACATGAGATGCAATCCCATCAATGGAAGATATGGCTTCTACTAAAATGAGTTGAGCATCAAAGGGGTCTTCAGATGGAGACTAAGTATTTCACCTTGCTTCAATCCAGAGATGCTGCACATACAATAGATACCCCCCAGCATCTAGGCAGACTCAGAAGTGGGTGCCATTGTTTGGGGAAGAATAAGGGGTGGTTTGTACGACTACACATCCATGTGGTTTTTGGTGATCCAAAGGGCCTTACTTCTTCTGCCCTACTTCAAAGATATTACCACAGAAAATCTGGCAGGTACATATGTAAGCCTACATGTAAGATGAGTGGGTACTGTTGAAAGCTCTAATATTTTATACATCGCTATCAAACACACAGACATACAGACAGACAGGCACACACTATACACATCAAATTTTAAAAAAAAAGTTTTGACAGAGGGGCATGATCAGACAGATACAAGCCATTTGTTTATAGCCCATAACACAGAATAGAATGACATGGACAGATCTAAAGTCATACAACACATAGAACTTGGGCTCAGTTTTTCTTTCAATCACGGTTTCTTTGCTTGTTTTTTGGTTGTTTGTTTGTTTGTTTGTTTGTTTAATTCTAAATACTGGTAAGCATAACCTGAATTCTACATTCAAAGGTCTGTTGGTATGTTTGTTTGTTTGTTTGTTTGTTTGTTTTTGGTTTTCAGTTTAAACGTTGATAAGCAGAGCCTCACGTCTACATTCATGCTCATCCCAAATCCATTTGCACTTTATGAAATAAGTGTACATTGGGATGTTGAAAGTGCATTCTATGCGACCATACCATGAACAATGGCCATTCATGCAGCACTTACACTGTACATGTTAATTATCACTTTCTGCATGGCTGCTTTCATTCACTGCTCTTCTAATCAAAAGATTAATCCATGAATGCTTTGAAAAGTCTCTGGTCCAATGTTCATTGCAGACCACTACTAACTGTAAACTGGTGTATTCCTACAGCTTATTATAAATAGTGTCATGACTGATATAATTACAATGACCAGGTGGTGATCTGCAAAATACACAATAGCACTTCACTACAGGGGCTCATCCAACTCTAGTCAATGGTTCAGATCAACAATCAGTGTGCCTTTTGCTGCTGATGCAAACTGCACACTCTCACCAAAAGGGTATTCACCTCTGACAATAGGCTGTAACAGCTTCTTTATCTGATATGGCAAAGCTCTTCGAAGCAGGAATTTCTCATACCAATTTTGAAGCTACAATTACAGTGAAAAAAAAATAACAGAAGTCCCGTTATTCACACAAAACATTATACTCACAATGCACATGGCAGATGATAATCAATCTGTTTCATGCACAGGTTTTTGTCACAATGGGTGACTGACTAATGATGCAGAAAATGGGATTTCTGCAGGAAGAAATGATTCAACCACTGACATAAGGAGATATTGGTCTTAAATTTGTTTACATTTTTTCCAACATTCTGAGATATCAAAGGCAATGCGACCTGCACAGAGCACAGTGTAAGAGATGAGGCATTACTTTTCATACAATTTAAAGACAGATTGTAATCTTGTGTTGTACAAAATCTGGAGATGGTCTTGGCAATTCATGTTTTAAAAGTTTTACAAACCAAGGAAAAGCTACAACATTTTCCTGGGACAATCCCAGTTTTTATCATCAGTATCAATCTGTACTCATATGGTCTGGTTTAAAGAGTAAATTGCCTAAGAGAGGAACAATTAAAACCCTCTTGGGATGAACTTGAACTAGAGGGCTGGCTGAAAGCAACAGTAAAAAAAAAAAAAAAAAAAAAAAAAAAAAAAAAAAAAAAAATGACTGCAATAAAGCAGCTATTAGAAAAGTTACATCAGATTGAATGACAGGAAGTCACCCAGAATTGACATCCGATGGAGCCTTTATTATACACTGTAGCTTTATTGGTCAGTTGGCTTTGACACCACATGCATTGAAGGCCCTACATATTACCTACAATGTATATATTGTCCATTTGCTTCAGTAATAACTCTCTCCCATCAAAAAGTATAAAAGCCTAACACATCAATTTACTTAGCCTCATAATTCATTCACTCTTTTCCCATCAGTTTGAACACAAAAACTAGAAATAAAATCATATTTTGGGTCAATGATTAAACAACAGTAACCCATTTCCCCCTAAAAGTCACTGTCACTTGGATTACTAGTATATCATGAGACAAGAGTTCAATGTGATTTGATGTATTTAAGGATTCATATTCTGTACAGTACTTTCTAATACTAGGTCTGACTTTAACTTGTTAAAGACAAATAAGATGGGCAGGGCTTTTGCAATTGTATAGGCCCCTACTTGTTTCAATTTTAACCTTTCACTCAAATCTTCATCTCCTGTTTCACATCATTTATTATCAATCAGTCAATCACTCTCAACAAGGGTCATTGTCCTTTTATATTTATACAATAGAAGGATACTACATCAAGTTCACACCAATACAACGTACTAGTTTACTAGGAATCTGAAAATACATGTAGTCCAGCACACTGCCACTGTATTCTTGTGTACAATTGTATGTATCATGTATGTATGTGTGTGTGTGTGTGTGTGTGTGTGTGGATGTGTATGTTAGTATACTAATAGGACATACACTGTGTGTGTGTCAGCAGAAGAAGAAGAAAAAAAAGAAGACAGAGCACACTATCCATGCAATTTTACCTCTACCATTGCCTATGTCATTAGAATATTTGCCCAAAACAATGTTGGCTGCCACATTTTTAGCCCAATGGCGACTTGATAACACCAGTGAATACTACCTGAGATTATAGCAAACATAAGAAACATGACCAGTAATATGTAGTAATGGATGTTGGACAATGAGATTGTCACCCCACAGAGGGTTGCCTGGCTGAATTACCGGTATTTCTCGATTGCCTTTGCTATTTCTGTATGTACGTGTATAGGCCAAGCAGTATGGCTCTGAAGTAGATACACAACACAGATGTAACAAATTGTAGCAAAACAATCCACACATTTAGAAAGACATGTTTTGCAAACTGAATTGGCAGAGAAGAATTAATAAATATATATATAATGCTTAGAAATTCAATATCACAACACTACAGACAAAGCACCATATTTCAAGTTGTGGGTTATAATACAACATCATGTTCAATTGTACAAATTGCATCTCTGTGATATCACACTAATGGGATCTGTTCCCTATCCTACAATTGTTAGACAAAGGCCACCAACTCAAGTTCTACGGCTGATAGACAGAGCAAAGACAGCTGTGCAATATTCCCAAGAAATGATAAGGGAAAAAACAAAACAGAACCCAATGGCATCACACATTGACACCGGCGACCAAAGTACACATATCAACCATCTAATAGCAAATATAATGCCATCTAGACCTCTTTGTCGTGCCATCAACCTGCATATCGACAAGAAATTGCTCACTGCTTGACTAATGGATGCCAATTAATTTTTCTTCATCCTCTCGTGCGAGTTTGCCCGGTGACGGGGGAAATATTTGTGCTGTGGGGCTCACAAAGTTTGCATAATCACCTACATTTTGGTTATAAATGGTGAAAGTGTAGATTTTACAGCACCTTCATTGCAATGGTCCCAACTTCACATCACATATCATCCTCATCTCCAAAATGACAGACATTGATGACAATAATATTTTACGGCATTGCTCTCCTTCCCCCACATTTAAGACTTTTGCAACAAGCATCTAAATGTGTCATTATCATTACATACAAGCAGACAGCCAGTAGCAATGAAAGAGTTAACCAAGTTTATGAGAGGTGTGCAGGTTTCCTGGCCCTCGGTATGGTGGAAAAGCAGACACATGTGCAAATATTGAACTACCGGCTCCCATTCCTAAAAGCATTTTTATGAATGCATATTAAATGATGCCAAAGCAATGATGCATTTGTCTACAATCATGACTCTACTACACTTTAAACAAGAAGCAGAAAACTGGAGTATCCATGTACAGTTGAACCTCTCGTATCCGGACAAGTCGGGACCGGGGCTCATCCGGATAAGGGATTTGGCCGGATACGGGAGACTCAATGCTTTATACATGTACTGTACATATTCATACACATGTACTGATGTAGCCCATTGTAGTACAACATGTAGTAATGTGTATACTGCAACCTTTTCATTGTTACACTCAGTAACAGACCCCAAAATAGAGGTTCGTGTTTGTAAGAATGAAATCATTTTCTTTTATAGATTCTTGGGATGATTTACCTAAATAATTATTAAGAAATGTATCAAGTATATGTAATTCATGTGTGTTTGTGTAGGAGTTCTCAAGGGAAAAAAAAAAAAAGAAAATCACGGCGAGATTGCGTCCGTATAATAGAGAGATCCGGATAAAGGGAGGCCGGATAAGAGAGGTTCAACTGTATTTCTGTTTCATTTTGTCTGTCCATACACATGAATTATTAACAAGATATGAAAACTGGTAAACAATGTAGCTTGGTGCAGATTCCAAATCAATTCAGCAGTAAATGACAGCCAGTTTTCAATACATTGACATCCATTGTTAAAAGGCACTTCATAATCAGGTATGCACTTGAAAGGTCTACAGACGTGTAGTAAAGTATGTACTTACACTATTCAAGATTAACCAGCATCTATTTTAAGATATGATGCCTTATTCTGACAATGTTATTTTCAACTATGGCCAAGCACTCTGTTCTGTGAGTAGAAATTTGAGAGTCAAATATCACATGATCATTTATAACATCCCCTGGGATACACGATGTGTATGGCTTATTCATCAATCCACATTGACTATTTTAAAAATGGAAGTGTCAAGATTGCATATAAGGGGCCTACCTGAACTTAGAAAGTGAACTGAAAACAAAGACAAAAGACAATTTTACTGATCTTCTTGCATTTCCGACGGATGATTGAACATCAGCTCATATCCTCTAGACAGGTGTAAAGAATGCATCACAGTTATGAGCAGTTTGTTTCATGCAAAGGAGAGGTGACAGAACCTTTGCAACCGACAATGATCATTCAACACTGTCAAAAAATGATGCATACTGCCCCGTCTGCTCGGCAAGTTGCCCTCCCACTCCCCCTGCCCCTCCCCCATTCATGCCATTGAGTTTGGGACATTAACGATCCTCCCTTTTTTTACTTGAGATGTTTACACGCAGAGCATCAGAGTGTGACATTAAAACAATCTCCACTGACTAGCTGCACTCTGACCAGGGTGCCTACCCCCTTGATGTCGGGCACGCGACACAGCTTGATGTCGCCCTTACATGCGGTGAGAAATTGTTATGGTGACAGGTGAATGACAAATGGGTAATTTGGGGAGAGAGGGCTGGGCACACAATCTAAATTTCCTAGTTTCTCAAATGAAGCACTGGATGGTGCAAGGAATATATATTCTAAATGCAGCCTGATCACCTGAATCAGTCATAACACTTAATGCAGAGAAGATACAGAACAAGGATGGAGACTATTTTACCTTCAAGAAAATGTCAGATCTGATCTCTTTTGAAGTCAAGGTTTTAGACAATCACACTTTCTCTTAATAGAATTTAGAAAATAGAGTTTATGAAGACTACTGGTCTCGCAAATCCTCCTCAGTAAAACTGAGCACTTTTCTTTCTGATCGCCATAAAATTCTGTGTTATGTCATCTACATGACAAATCGCAACGACAGTATCATATATGTGATTACTGATCTCATTTTAATTTGGATGCTTGCAACAAAATTAAATACAATATCTTTGTTAAAAGCCCCTGTTATGAAGGGTTTCTTCTCATTAAAGGGTGTGTACAGTTCTGGTCGAGGTGAAGATTTAGCTTTTAACGTTTAGTGAGATATTCAGAAACCACTCTATGAGATGTCAAAGAGCATGCAGATCTAAGGGGTATCACAAGTTTATTTGATGAAAATCGGTTTTGATATGGCTGAGTTATCCAAAAACAAAGTGAAACAAAGAGATACTAATAAAGTTGGGGCATGTCGCCTTTTATTATTAGCACTTTTTTTGATATCTCAGCCATTTGAAAACCAATTTTTGTCAGATAAACGTTGAATCCTTCTTAAAATTACATGCTCTTTCATATTTCATAAGAGGCTTTTCATTATCTCACTTAGGAATGCTTAAAACATGAATCCCTACCTCAACCAGTACTGTACAGTTCCTTTAAAGTAGAAGATGCACTAGTCTGATTTTCAGTGCATTACTAGATGATAAACTGAATGAAATATCCAACTGTATCAGCTATACCTGGCAAGGACGAGGTTACAAAAAAAGAAAAGAAAAAAAAAAGATCCATAGTTATTTCTACGATATCATCAGACTCTTATTAGTTAGTTATATGAACCAATCAATGTCAAGACATCAAATAGAAGGATATTTCTTGATGAAATGACATGTCTGTCATGTGACAATTATAATTAATCAAGCTAATTAGCACTTCAATAATGGAGAGTGTTAACTGAACGTGAATATTGTTATCAAATGACCAATGGCTTACAAGCAAATGAATATCAAAGCATCATGTCATCTTACTGCCTGTTTTGGACATGTCAATGTTGTTGTACCTATAGTATACATTCAATTCAATTAAATTTGTATGATTTTATTTCCATACAGAGTAAATCACACAGCAATATACATAATGCTTACATTTTAAGGAACTTAAAATATTATGTACTACATTTCAGTTTTCAATTCAATTCAATTCAAATCTATTTCATTTTTGGAAGAGAACATAGACATTTCACTTTCTTTGGTAACAGAGAATAAGGTTTCATAGGCAAAACAAAGCAAACCGAGAAGAGTATGCTATAATTGCAGAACCTTTCTACTTTGATAATATGGCCATTGCATGATCAGTAACCTCATTGTATTCATGGACTCTGTGACAGCAGTTGACTTACAGTCTGCAATCTTAATATCATGCGGAGTCAGTATTCAGGAATGAGACATAAATATTGTGTGTGCTCTTAGTTACAGTCACAAACCATCTAAATAAAGCATTATCTGCCTTGCCTTTGCACAGAAAATGGAGCTTTGCAGCTTTGCAGAGAATTTCAAAGTGATTGAATGAACACACAGTCAAGGTAAAACTGAAAGAATATAAAAATAACTAGATTCTACCAGGTGATGCCTAACAAAGGCACATTTCCTTATAGAATAAGAACCAAAGCAGCTGCCATGTATCCTGTGTACAAGTTGTATTTTTAAGGGGTCGTATAGTTTTGGTTGAGACCTAATTTCAGGTTTCTAACACTTTTTGGTGAGATGATGAGAAACCTCTTATGAAATATGAAAGAGCATGTACAATTTGTAATTCTATGAGGAATTCAATGTTTATTTGATGAAAATTGGTTTTGAAATGGCTGAGATATATATCCAAAAAAGAGCGATACTTATATTGCGTGGGACCCACATTTTATTATGATCGCTTTGTTTTACTTTGTTTTTGGATGTTTTGGTCATTCCAAACCCGATTTTCATCAAATAAACTTAAAATGGTATGATCTGTATTAATATTATATCATATTAGTGTTTTCTTGGTATCTCGCAAAAAGTTTAAAAGCCGAATTCTCATCTCCACCAATACTGTACCATCCCTTTAAAGTGTCCTTTGTCACAAATGTCGTCATCAACATTAACAATGATTTCTTGTTTCCTTCAGTGAGGGGAGTGTGTGCTTGAATATTTCATTGCTTTGCTTCAATTCTGCTAGTACAAGTAGTAGTAGTACGAGTAGTAGGCCTACAGTGTTGAACACATCACAGGTGAACTAGGTGTTTGAGGTCTATTGTTCATTAGTTTATATAGAATTAGAGTCTTGGTACGATCTTGTTGCTGAAGTGACCGTACAAACATTTGTTAGACTCCAGTGTGTAGATTCTACAGATACATACATACTGTACACGGGTCGGCCCCTCTTTGTTTTGGGTTTTGTGTATATGTGTGTGTGTGTGTGTGTGTGATCTAGTACATCTTTATTTAATATCTCAATCATATCATAAGAATATAGGCCTAATCTGATATGAAATGATGAGATTCTTCTATATCATTTGTATATAGGCTAGAGAGAAAACATCAGAATGATTCTGTCAAGGTTCACTGGACAGTACTGTCACTAGTGTAAGTTAGGAATAAGTTACAGTAGGTCCTAGGCCTATTAGCATTTCTTTAAATTCTATAGACCGAGGGATCAGGGAGTAGGCCTAGGGGCTAGATACTCTAACGTTAGCTAGAATCCACTAAAAAACTTAGATCCTTCGGTGCGAGACCTTTTAACCCTCGTCTCCTCAATTAACCTGAATGTTCACCTCGACCGCCCTTTATACTATAGTTTGTTTAACAATTAACAAAAGTTACCTGTTCTTTGGATGGGCACTGTGAATCTTCATTTTTATGGTCGTCTGGAGCTTTATTGTCGCCAGTATTTCCAAGAGGATTAGTTACAGCTACACCGGCAGTCTGAATGGAGTTCGATAAGGGCTCCTGATCCTGGACATTGTCTCCGCCGACATCTCGGCGCGAATTATTGTTGCTCTCGCTCCCAACTTTTCCAGCATTCACAGACGAAAATTTGTCTCCCGTTATCGCAACTCTATCCCGTATTTCACCATCGATGATCACTATATTTCCGATTTCTGTTGCCATCTTCATTGAAAATATAGTCCAAATGAGTAAGGCAGGTCACACAAGGAGCAAACAATAATTTTGTTCCGAAGACAGTCCGATTAACGGAATTCCGCAGGCACGTCAGTGTTGACAATGATTACCGTTTGGTCCGAGGTCCGTGTATCAACAATCACGGGAGTGTCAGAGATTCTGGAAATCACTTTCATTCATCCAAGGAGAAAACATCGCAAGAAACGGAAACTTTTAAGTGGGTTTCAAACCATTTCAAACATGCATGAAGAATGCGATCCTTCTATAGTAGCTATCCTCTCACTTTCAGTCGTCTTTATATTCCTCGATCCTAAAAGTTTACGATGAACTCAAGAAAAACAACTCATTAACCTCATAATGAAAAGGCATCCTAGAGAACGGGACTAGCGGCGGCGGCAAATGTGTGTGTGTGTTCGCCTATCACTAACGATGGATTGTGGTTGTCGGTGATTGGTCGTGTGTTCACAACTCTGTGGTTGGGTTCGGTTCATCACTGAGCGAAATGTTGTGTGCTTTGCCGAAAGCATTTGGTGGAAAGTTACATGTCGCCCTCTATGTTTACGTACCATACAGGGAACAGCGGCGGCAGTGCGATCCGTACTCGGTACCAGTAATATTTTCAGCTATTATACATAGTCCTATAATGGGTTCCCTGCTGTGGTTGTACACATTATTTCTTTGTTTTGTTCTTACTTTTATCCACCTCAGTACCTGTTACCTGCTTGCCATTCTCTTTAGAATCTGCATTATCATCACTGATAGATTAGTGCTTATTCAAGGCCAGACAGTTGAAAAATGGAGTTTCACAAAGTCACATGTATTCTGGCTTTTTTGTTGTTGTTGTTGTTGTTGTTGTTGTTTTTTATCCCGAGATTATTCTTGCTTTTATTTATCTTTTTTTTTTATATACAACATGGCAAAATTTAGCGATTTCTCAGACATAAAAGATTTCAAAGTTTCCACAATATTTGCAAATAGGTGCACAATAAATTACTTAATCTGAATGTGTTAAATGCCAAGAAGACTAAATTCTTTGTTTATTTTTACTTGATTTGCAGCTAAAGTCTTTACTCAAAATTGACTCGTTGTCTCTCTCTTTTTGGGGGGAGAGGAAGGGTGTGTGTGTGTGTCTCTCTCTCTCTTTCTCTCTCTCTCTTCAAATGAATATAGATGGAAGATTTGCTTCAAACTGGATATGACATAAAGCAATGCCGATTATCTAATGTATTCATATATTGATTTGAGAATCTGCTATAATAATAATAACAATAATAATGATAATAATAATAACAATTAATGGAAACATACATACATACATACAATTTATAGACCTAAAGAGTCATTTTCCATTTCAATTCAAATTCTCAAGGCTCTTTACACAGAAAAACAGACTGAAATATAACAATAAAAGAAGAGGAAGAAGAAACAGAAGACGAAAAACACAATATTATCAAACACTGATCATAATCTCGCTGGTAAAAATTTGCATCCATGTGATGCGATGTCCGGCAAGACTTGTGCATGTTTTCTGGAATAAACCAGCAATAACCTTCGCTCAAAATATACAGTAGGACCCCATGAACATACAAGGTATTGATCTTGTTTCAGAGAATTTCCTCGTGCTAGCTTGTAATGCCACCTACTAATCTTTAGAACCAAAGAATTACGAAAGAAAAAAAAATGAAACTATTTGTCTCACTGGATTGTTTCACTGGAACTGGATCCATTTCACTCTGTTGAGAACAAAATTGTGTCTGCTGCGACCAAAAAAAAAAAAAAAAAAAAAAACCTACATAAATAAAAGAAAGAAAAAGATCACTGGTCGTATCAATTCACCGCTGAAAAATACAGTACAATTAAAAGAAGAATATTTTGTGAATATACGAGAGCAAGGTTCTTCTTCTTCTTCTTCTTCCTGCCTCCTTCAATAAGCTGAAGATTCTTGCAGACTGTGTTATTTACATTATAATACAGTTTATTTACAGATATTTGCAACACATAGCAAATATGAAAAACAAAGATTAGCCACTGTGATCAACCGTTATATTCGGTCACGGAATGCTCCCACAGATGGCGCTGCAACAATTTCCGAGGACAGGGAATTTCAGCTCCTTATTATTGTTCTCGGGGAAAAAGAACGAATGGCGAGTACTGTATGGTATCTGATAGGAATGTGGTTGGGTGGCTCTCGTCATTACTGAGTAACCTGATTGATATTACTAGTATAGTCTTATGCCGAAAGATGAGTAAGATTTTTACGTAATTTGTACATCATGGTTAAGCCTGTCATTTTCTTAGCGCTGTTCTAGAGTGGTCCAATCAAGTTCTTACAGCATTTAGTGACGCTTGAGGTGATGGTTACGATTCAGAGTAGGCCTACTCAGTAAATATCGCAGCTCTCATGGTCTCTGCACCATTCCACTTTATGTTTCACAGAACTCCTTGTGGAGGGAGCTGAGGTGAGTGAACTTTATGTGGAGCGAGAGGGTGTGTCATACCCTCGCCATAATGAATAAGTAATGAGAGTAATGTACAGCTTTAGGATCTCCAACTTGCATTCGATCGTAAGATTTCCATATATGGAAAACATATTTCACAAACGCGTAAGTCTCATTTGCATATTATGAGCAATATGGGAGTGAACAATATAATGGGGGAAAATATGACATTATTATGAACAAATATTCAAATAAGGAATTAGTTAATGGCTTCTCATGTATTTTAAACGCCTCCTTTTTTTAATCTTTTAATCAAATTCTTGTTAAAATTGAAATTGCAGAGTGTTTCTGCGTTCTTTTTTGTCTGCTCCCATAAAAAAAAAAAAAAATGGTAGATTCTAGCGTATCAAGGAGCAAAGCGCGCGTCGTAACAGCAGCAGTGAGTACGTTCGGTTATGCACGTGCACGTGGTGTCCTACGACCTTGCCATACACGCTTATGCGCGCCGTGCGTTGGCCCGGCGCCCTACACTAGTAGTAAATGGTATGGGCATGTATGGGCCGCAGCCACAAAAACTGCATGCTAGCTACAATTTGTAGCTACGTATACCGTATAATAGTGTGTGCGCGCGTATACTAGTACTAGTAGTAGACCTTCACATTGCAATTAAGTTGTTGCATATGCAGTTTAAAAGTTGTTGTCGAAGTAAAAGTATCCGTACGAATCGCTACTACTGTACGACAAGGTAAAGATTTTAAAGATCTAACGTTCACTGGTAGTCTTTTGAATACATGCTGGAAAGTACTTGGAAACCAGGAAACGTGATTTTGAGCGCCGATTCAATTGTGTAAGAACGCCCATTAGTAGATTCTAGATAGTATTTGAACTCATCCATCAAAATGTATGACGAAGAGGTGGCCGCTTTGGTTGTTGACAATGGATCAGGAATGTGCAAGGCTGGATTCGCCGGTGACGATGCTCCGAGAGCTGTTTTTCCATCAATAGTTGGAAAACCAAGACATCAGGTTAGACAAACTTATCTTAACCCGAGGTCCACTTTCCTAAAATGTTATTTGAGGCCCAGTTATGTCTAGGCCTACAGAAATTTAGAATGTAAACATTCATCGGGTTTTTTTTTTCTTTTTTTTTAGCCGACATCGCGGCCCACCGGTCGAGAAGAGGGGTTAACAAATTAACGAATAACTGTTAACGGTTCTAACGTTAATGAGAGGTCTAACGTGTTAATAGACCTAGGCCTACGTTACGAAACGTTAGTTCATACTTATCATAACCTTTTAATACTACCAGGTATCCTAGCATCTAAAGTCTACAAATGAACAATTCTAAAGTTCTAGATCAAGTTAGATCTATGTACAAATATCAAACTTCTGCTAGTTACCCTAGTACGTAGCCCTACAGTTTGTAGGGGTTCTACTCGTAGTCGTACTTGAGTTGCAGCCCATGAATCGTGGAATAGAAGCTGCGGAACGTAAGTGTGTGCTTGCGGGTTGGGGGGGGGGGACTCGAAGGTAAAAAAAAGTGTTCGAAAGTGAAACATGGAACTGTGTAGGCCTATATTGGAAGACTCCTCTATGTAAACCTAGATCTATGTGAGTAGGCCTAGACTCTATGTCTATCGTTAGAAATTAGAGCCCAAGGGCCCAAAACGATGTGATCTCTCTAACTGTTAAAAAAAACCAAAAAAAAAAAACTCCTGCCAGGAGTTTTTTTTTTTTTTTTTTTTTTTTTTTAGAGAGAGATCACATCGTTTTGGGCCCTGTGGCTCTAATCTCTGGAGTCCTGGTTGCTAGTTAGAGGATTCTAGTCCTAGTCCTATTCGAGAGTAGGCCCTAGGCCTTGAGTGAAAGTCTTAACGTTACTGAAATTTTCCGCTTCCTCTTCTTCCTTTTCCTTCTTAAAAAACAAGCAAAAAAAGTAGGCCCTCCGTTTGTTTGATTTTTTTTTTTCCAGGGAGTGATGGTAGGCATGGGGCAGAAGGATAGCTACGTCGGTGACGAGGCCCAGAGTAAGAGGGGTATCCTGACCCTCAAATACCCAATCGAACACGGCATCATCACCAACTGGGACGACATGGAGAAGATCTGGCACCACACCTTCTATAACGAGCTCCGTGTCGCACCCGAGGAGCATCCCGTCCTGCTCACCGAGGCACCGCTTAACCCAAAGGCCAACAGAGAGAAAATGACACAAGTAATCGACACAATTTTCATAACATAGGACCCTACTGGATAATATTATATTTTGGACAGTTCAAACATGTTATAGTGGAAACGTATTGCAAACGTGAAGTGTTTGCAAAATCGATTCTTGTTTAATGAAATTGAAAAAAAAAATTGTAATTCAAATCATGGCATATAAATGAATTATGTATTTCTATCTAGTTAGTAGTAAAACTTGTAGATCTAACAGAACAAAACAAAAACAACCGACAATCAAAATGTTACTGAATTGTGTACCTGCAACCTGTAAGTGATGCATGCTTTTATGTGATTTTATTGGAAGTTGCAATGATTCTTCGAATTTCAAATGTCAACTCATAAAATTAAACATTAGATTTTGTTTGCATCGAGTTGTCAGCCCAAAGCATACATACGCTCGATATAAGATAACCCGAAATTTTATGCTTTACCTTGTCATAAATTAACTTGCCTAATATGACGTCATATCTATCCCCCTCCTTGCCAGCTTATGTTCGAGACGTTCAACGTGCCCGCCATGTACGTGGGCATACAGGCTGTGCTCTCGCTCTACGCCTCGGGTCGTACCACGGGGATCGTTCTCGATTCCGGTGATGGCGTGTCGCACACGGTACCCATCTACGAGGGGTACGCCCTGCCCCACGCCATCCTCCGCTTGGACCTGGCTGGACGCGATCTCACGGACTATCTCATGAAGATATTGACCGAGAGGGGCTACTCCTTTTCCACGAGTGGTCAGTGATATATCTGCTTTTAGTTCTAATTTTGAAGTATGCTTTTCCATTTGCTGTATTTTGTTTTTCGTATTTCACGACAGGTACTGAAATATCGTCCATGAAAAGTTTGCAAGGCATTTAGAATGTGCATTACGGTACATGAACTGGTATCAAAGCAAACAAACACACGATCAGAAGAGTGCCCGCGGCAAGACTCATGGTAGCGGAGTGATCGAGATGAGATTCAAGAGTACTACTGAGAGCTGTCTGTCTCTAAAAATGTTATCATATTTTTATTATTGCGTTTTCTCGTAGATGGCATCTGTCTTTGTTTTAGTTCAGATCGGGCCTACGCAGTTATCCCCGAGTTCGAATGGGAAGTAGACCTATCAAGTAGACATGTAATAATACATTAATTTTCGTTTCGTGAAATATTAAAACGTTTCCCAAAGAAACTCTACTACGAATGTAATTTATCAAAAGTGCCGTTGATAGAAAGAATATTGGTTGTTTCAACTCACGCATGCACACACACACACACCCACACACACAACCACACTCACATCCAATGCGCTTAGAAACATCAGTATTAAGCGCTATGTAAATGTTATTCATTATCATTTAAAGCCGATTTTAAACAATGCCTGTATCCCATTATTTTGTCACACAGCTGAGCGTGAAATCGTTCGCGACATCAAGGAAAAACTCTGCTACGTCGCTCTTGACTTCGAGCAGGAGATGGTGACTGCGGCTACGTCATCCGCATTGGAGAAGAGCTACGAACTCCCCGACGGCCAGATCATCACCATTGGCAACGAGCGCTTCCGCTGTCCGGAGGTCGTGTTCCAACCGGCGTTCATCGGTGAGGGTTTGGGGTTTATTGCGGCAAACAAGTTGTCTACGCTTTTGTGTAACTTACCGCTAGTTGCGTTTGACTTATGTCGCTGTTGTTGATATTTTGTTTGTTTGTTTCAATTGTTGAAGTTTCGACTTTTTTTCCCAACAGACACAAATAACAACGATGTCTTGTAACAACTGACTTTGGTTGCATGACTCCAATGTGGCGATGAGGACTTCAAACTGAATCACGTGACTTGTCTCGCGAAGACATGCAACACACGATTTTCACATGAATTAACTATGCGTTCTGCCCCTAATATTAATCATACGAAAAGAAGTAGCAGAAGGGTGAGGCACAAAATGTCCATGATAATCACTGATAAATAATGTAGGAATGAATTACGGACAGCCTGATTCCATTATTGTACGATAAATCAGGCGTGATTTCAAATCTGTCATTCATGGAAAATGTTAAGATTTATTTAAAAATCTGTTGAAAAAAAAATCGACAAATCTTCCGACAGGAATGGAATCGAGCGGCCTCCACGAGACTACTTACAACAGCATCATGAAGTGCGACGTCGACATCCGGCGCGATCTCTACGCCAACACCGTGCTCTCTGGCGGCAGCACCATGTACCCCGGCATCGCCGACCGCATGCAGAAGGAGATCACGGCGCTGGCCCCCAGCACCATGAAGATCAAGATCATCGCTCCTCCGGAGAGGAAGTACTCCGTGTGGATCGGTGGTTCGATCCTCGCCTCCCTCTCCACCTTCCAGCAGATGTGGATCAGCAAGCAGGAGTACGATGAGGCGGGACCCAGCATCGTCCACCGCAAGTGTTTCTAGTTGGAAAGGAGAAACACAAGATAGAATAAAAGAAAAGAAGGAGAAATTATCTCTTCTCAGTTGTGTGCTAGTAGTTAATTCATTGGTCCAGTCGATTTCATATGTTTGTGTGCTTTGGGTTTGTTTGTTTATTTTCCGACTCCCGAATGTGACTATGCTATTTCTCATTTGGGCAAATTGTACCATTTTCTTTCCCTTTGATTCTGCGAGACATACTGCTTCCAAATTAGCGATGACTTTAGAGGAAAATAAATTTCCTGCAACACACTTTGTTGGCTAAAGATTTAGTACTGACAAAAGATTATTGACGAAATCTAAATGCCATTGTTATGATGGCGGTTATCTTCCTGTGGTCTCGAAGTTAGTGCAAACAACACATGTGCCTCATTACAGCTGTTCCAAAGCTCGTACCATGACGACGATTTTCTTTCTTCGTTGGCTTCATGTGTGATTACGTCTCGATCTTGCACTTGTTCGGTGATTTTACATGTCATAAAATTTTGCATCTGGATAAGTATGATGACGCCAAAGTGAAATATCGTACACAATGACTGTTACTCCTATGTTTACTTTGTGTTAAAAAGAATGGGACAACGTTAAGCCATGATCATCCGACAAAGCCGGGAGGTGAGACGAAAGTCACGGCAATGAATTCATGCTTATACATAATAGATAATCATAACTTTTAAAGCAACCGCATTACTTAAAAATTGAGAGTAAAAAAAAGTCATGCACACTTGTATGCAGTGTTAACACACAAGGCAGTTTCACTAAATCGATTTTTTTAGTAAAGAGAATTAGATTAGAAGGCGTTCATGTCCGGATAGACAGATTGGTCGTCATATTTGTTGGTAGCTGTCCTTTTGAGAGTTTGTGTGGCGCTACTGACTGGAATAATATCAATTTCCGATAAAACATACAACGATTAATTTGAAATAAATGTATAGACACCGATTTTTATCCGTGTGACACGTTATAACAACTGAAATCGTAAAGTGCCGTTGAAATGTCATGTCGGTACATTGGGGACATCTACTTTTCAAAAGATTGTCACTTTAAGAAGGGTTGGCTTGAAACGGTTAGAGAATTAGGATGTCAAAGCATATACACATGTAACTCCTTGGCTTGTAAACTTTGAGAGAAAAGAAAAAAAATATGAAGGGCAAGAAGGCTAAAGATAAAATATATTACTATTTGTAACCTATTAAAACAAACAAAGATCGACAAAGGTCTTTTTGTTGAAAGGAAAATACAAAAAGAAAATGAAAAGGATGACAATGATTACGATGACGACGGTGATGATGATGACAAAGACGAAAACGACGTGAAGAAGGAGTAGGAGGAGGAGGAAAAGAAAAAGAAGAAAGAATTAAAATGACAACTGCAGAACTCGGACATATTTCTTTATTGTTGACGAAAAAGTACTGAAATTGGATTAAAGAGAACACATGACCACTTACAAGTAGGATTTCCGTTGTGTCTTTGTTTCTTCTTTCTTTCTTTTTTTCATGGTCATAAATTGAAGTTTTACCAGGCTAATCATCTTATGATATGGCTGTAAAGTACACGCGTTTTGTGTCGCACAGTTTGACAACTTCCTTTGTACAGATTTTACTGGGCCTCTGTACGTATGATTGTATGCCTCATGAAATATTGCTAATGTTGGAGTGAATCCCGTCATTTCTGATGCATTTTGAATAAATTCTCAACTTCATACAATATTGTGTCAATTGTTTTCATTTCATATTTTTCGATTTCTTTGCTTATCTTTTTCTTTGCCATTCACTTGTACACTAAGAAATCATTGAACTACAAGCAATGCGGGAAAAAGATGTATAATATTACAGACAAGCAAACGGAAGGGTTTATATACACAAATGTTTGCGAGGGAGTGAATATAAGCATGATAAGTGCTACGTGTATTCGTTTTACACACACACACACACACACAAATAAAAGTCACGCATGATTCATTAATACTTTGTGTTTCTTGCACGGTAACAATGGTATGATAAGTAGTCCTTCCTCACTCTTAGTCTTGAATTTCTGCAAGAATTGCTAATCTCTGACCTGCACATATAATTATCTTTCCCTAAGAAAAACTCGTTATATATACATGTCAAAAATATTGCACTGACGACCAATCACATTACATTCAAATGCATGTTACTCCTTGTTTGTTTTTCTTTTCCGTGCACAGTAACCTAACGAGAGCAAAATTAATGCCAAAAACACTTGTGTTGATTTTTCTACGCGAAGAGGGCACGAATGGCCTCATTCTACCATTTGTCTTCAAGAGTTGATAAAAGCAAATAATTTATTTCCCTCAATCTTTACTGCGGTATTCAAAAGTCCTTTTGGCGTAATCATCATAATTCTATCAAAATGAACAGTCCTGTGTTCGACTTTAGTCTTTACATACAAATCACAAAGTATTTGAAAACTATCATTTGGGTGGAAAAAGCACACGCACACACATACTCATAAATAATTCATTTTCTTATCTGCACTAATTGAAATACTGTAGATGAATGATATGGATTAATTACAATATCAGCTCGTTATAACACGAACGATTTTGATAGTGTGTATAAAAAGACAAAAAGGCATCTACAATCATAACCACTATTTTTTTTTTGATAATTTATTATTTTTGCCTTCATTTTCCACACCAAACATTCATCTTGAATGTTCGCAAACATTCATCTTGAATGTTCGCAAACAATATAGAATCAGCAATGATCAATCAAACGAAAAAACGTAATCAATGGGGTGACCTGAAGATCATAACATAACATTTGCGCTTAGAAACATCAGTATTAAGCGCTATATAAATGTTATTCATTGTCATTATCATTATCATTATAACATATTACATCTTAAATTTATGCACAAACTTACACCTACACAAACACACACACACACACACACACACACACACACACACACACACACACACACAGAATTACCCTCCTTACATACCCTCTTCTTCCCCCCCCCCCCCCGGCAGTTCTACGGTTCCCGCTCACACTCGTACTCACAAACTTCAGTGAATTATCATTTTAATGATTACAACACACACACACACACACATATAATACGAGAGACGTGCATTTTTATAGAACAGCATGAGTAATTTCTTTTCTTATATAATTATAAAATTTAACTTTATAATTTAAATTAATTTATCAAACAGTTTATAATAGACTCTGCATAAATTCACTTGATTTGAGGACGAACAACATTCTAACAGGATTCACATACTATATATGATGGGCGAGCTTTTGCAGTTTGTGTGTGGTTTTTTTTTTTTTTTTTTTTTTGCTTTGTTTCGACAAAACGAAAGTACATTGTGCTGAATGATATTCCTTATTTGTTAAGTATTCATCCAAACTAGTTATGAAGTAGATACCTATGATGATATTCTATAAAACTTTATTTTTTCCCCAAAGTGCACAAAACTGATGGGTACAATCATAATTTCATCCTTATTGATATAATGCTTACGGTTGGTTTGACAAGCAAATCAACAGCAAAAAACAAAACAAACAAAAACAAATCAAACAAACAAACAAACCTAAGAGTCAAGTCAAATACTTGATAATATGTTACCAAGTCAAAGTTTATTTTCTTCATCTGGTAAGAGGGGGAATTCTCAAATGATCTGCAGGTATTTTTGTTTGCTTGTTAAATGTAAAAATTAAGTGAACACGATTTATCAAACAGTTGTAGACAACGAATTGATCCCACGGATTACCCCCGGGGGCGTCTGTTCAATGAAGATACCGCACAAAAATCTTTACATTAATAATCTCTATTCTTGTAACACTCAGCAGGTTGCCAGCAGCAGCCGCAGATGGCGCTTTCTTGATAAACAGCATGGCAGCTCCCACTCTGCGTGAAGTTGGTGGCTTCAAAAGTAAGTCTATTTTTTTTTTATTGTATTCCTCCATTAATACGTCTTTGTATTATTATTTCATCAATTTTTCACCGATGTAGTTGTCACCAAACATTTGGTTTCGTATGCTTGGTTGCATTTTAAACCATATAAATCGGTGTTCATGTAACCTGGTGCAGCTTTTGACATGTAATAGTCCCATGTAATAGTTTTTGTGTAACTTGCAGACGAGACTTAAGTTTAGTTCAGTTAAGTTGTTCAGTTTCAAGCAAGTTCGCAAACGTAGCTGCTCAATTTTAGGGCTGACAATACATGTGGAATAGATATTTAGTGATGAACAAGAGATCATCAATTTGCAATTTGAATTAGGTACTCTGAGCTCTGTCATCATTGTCAATCGGCCCCATCACCGGCGGCATCAGTGGAAGTTTGTGGCAAGCTTAACTAAATTTATGCATACATTGCATCATATCTAAAATCATGGATTTAAATGCGATGTCAAACGACCCATGCGAATGCTGAAATGCGAGCGATTACTGGAGTTAGTGTCGCCAGGCGCGGCGGCGCGGCAATGCTTGAGTGCAGACGTGGCGACTGAGTATGGAGACTTTCGTTCATTCAGGTGGCTTTAAATGAAGGAAAAATAACAAAAGTAACGAAATAGTCAACCGCCTACCTTTGCAATTGGTATGCATATATACAAAAGGATACGTTCCCATAGGGTTGTCCAGTTGAAGTCGTCCCTAAACAAAAATTTTAAGTTGAAACTTGCAAGTTTCGCCGATGAAGCTTGAAATTTCCAACAGCTCCCGCATTCAGCAAGTTGTTCAGCGCGAGAACGCCCGCGCGCTGAGCTTTCTTTCACACCAGGCCTAACTATACACAGCCCAGTCGCTGTACATGGTACGTCGCGACGTACCATGTACAGCGACTGGGCTGTGTTCAAGCATGGACCTACGTAGGTCCATGGATCAAGTGTATAGTTAGGCCTGGCGTGAAAGGTTGTGTACTGTGTGGACATGCTGGATATGATGATCAATTTCGGTAAGTTTCATTGCGTACATTTGAATACTGATAGCATCAGATGTAGAGTAAATATTGAAGAGTATACTCGATGAGTTTGAGGTGACAAAAATGATGTTAAGTACCAAAATTCAAAGCTATCGTGATACGATTACGTCGCTCTCCTAGTGGTTGGTGGTCGCGCGCGTACAGCCCTGGCGCGACGTACCATGTCAGTTCGGGAAACCCACTCACAAGGGGGACATGCTGAATATGATGATCAATTTCGGTAAGTTTCATTGCGTACATTTGAATACTGATAGCATCAGATGTAGAGTAAATATTGAAGAATATACTCGATGAGTTTGAGGTGACAAAAATGATGTTAAGTATCAAAATTCAAAGCTATCGTGATACGATTACGTCGCTCTCCTAGTGGTTGGTGGTCGCGCGCGTACAGCCCTGGCGCGACGTACCATGTCAGTTCGGGAAACCCACTCACAAGGGGGACATGCTGAATATGATGATCAATTTCGGTAAGTTTCATTGCGTACATTTGAATACTGATAGCATCAGATGTAGAGTAAATATTGAAGAATATACTCGATGAGTTTGAGGTGACAAAAATGATGTTAAGTATCAAAATTCAAAGCTATCGTGATACGATTACGTCGCTCTCCTAGTGGTTGGTGGTCGCGCGCGTACAGCCCTGTCGCGACGTACCATGTACAGCGACTGGGCTGTGTATAGTTATGGCAAGCTATGCAGGTAGACTGCTGCTAGGGACCAAGGCAAGGGTATGGATTTTTACTCACACCCTCGGCCTCGGATATTTTATTTGACCGAAAGATCGGTCTGTATCTGGTCGTCGCGGATATGTTCCGCGGAGACTGCGTCTGACTTCACGGATTTCCTATACACCAGAGGAGAGCGATAACATACAAAAAAAAAAAATAAATAAAAGACACCTCTGCTCTGGACAGACATATCTTTCTGTCTATTAAAACTGCACATTCACACAACTACAAGCACAAATAAACAGCATGAATCACACCTGTAATAATCATCAAGTCTGAAGGATGCAAGACTATCAGAAGAAGAAGAAGAATATGACTAAATTTTGTGTGAAATGAAGGCTACCCATTCTATTATTGGCCAATATGAAGCGCATTGTCCATGATTCGATACCTGGACTACTGAAGCATGCAAATTTAAGCAGGCTATTTACATTGTATTTCCATAAAAAATGTTGATGAAGGGTAGTGCCCTAGATAGATTTTCTGGATAGATTGCTAAGCTAGCAACTAAATTTGATCATTTTAAGTGATACAGTGATACAGTGTATGTCCTTTGAATGAGGACTGACTCTAAATGTCGTCATGACGTCAGATGAGACATTCTGGCATTGCACAGGTTTTACAAGGGAATAACTTGTGTGATATCATTAATCATGCTTGAGTTTTTATCCCTAACTTAAAAGTCTTGTAAAGACTGAAAAGCACAATATTACAGTCTACAGAGTTACATACACAATGTACAACATTCTGTTGTTCTTATGTATGTGTGTTTGTGTCTGTACGTGTGTAACTTCACTTCATGCTATGCGCATACTGTATGTTGGTTTTACTCTTTTCTTTGTTTTTTTCTGCAGTTGTACCAGTAAAGTTTAATGAAAAGAGTAAAGCTGGCCATTTGATGTACTGCAAGGAGCACTCGGTGAAAGAAAGTGATGATATCAAACCATCCCACAGAACTCTGTTTGTGGTGAACGTGCCACCATATTGCAACAAGGTTAGTGCTGTCAATTGTCACATAAACAGTGTCAGTAGACATGTAGGTTGTAGTTTACTTTGCCTTTGTGAAGGTAAAATACAGTTTATGTAATTTAGATATCATTTTCCCATTTGTCTTGTTTTTATCTTACCTTCTCGTATGTTTTAGACTAAGTACATGTACAAACTGTACTTTGTTAATATGTTGCTGTCTTCAAACGTCTCTAAATTTTGTTTGCAGTACCAGACCTTGTTTAAATTCAAACAGTGCATTGCTTTTAATGTTCATTGACTGTTATGTCAGTCAGTATCATACAGATGAACATTAGACTTCACTCCACACATGCACGATGCTACTGCACATGCATGCACTGTTAGCACTTGCCTAATTGCCCGGGCAAGTGGAAAATCAAAGTCTGGCAAGTGTTTAAGAACAATGAGAAAAGATGCACAAATTGGGCAAGCAACAATGTTTTGATGCCACTTTTCTTCTTCTTTTTTTTTCCCCCCTCTCTCTCTTTCCTAGTACAAACCAATGAAATCAACCATGGAGAAGCCCAAAGATAATAAATTGTATCTGTTTAGTGATGGAACACATTTTGATTTCATTTCACCTTAAACTTGTAGTGTAATGAGCATTGCGATATATCGTCTCTGACAGGAATGATTGTATAGTTGCCTGTAAAATTGCTAGTGTGATAACCCAATTAACCATCAAAATGTGTGATAGTTGCTTGGTAGACCGATACTCTTAAGGCCATTGTAAGATGCAGCGAGCAGTGATGCAAAATAGCTGGTGTATAAATAATCATCAGTCACAAATGCAAGTCAACTTGTGTTCCAGTGCTTCCCGGGGAGTTACCTGTTTCTTTATTGAGATACAATTTGTACCTCCTAAATATTTCTGTATATGTATACACGTACCCTTCTTAGTGTTAATAATCCTTTTTATCCTACAAAAACAGGAATGCATGGAGCGACTTTTTGGCGTCGGTGGACCTGTGGAGTCTGTCTGCCTCCAAGCCAAACCAGGCAAAGATGAGGATGGAACCCTGGAGAAAATTTACCCCATGAAATATACCAAGGTAGCTGTCTATTCCAAAGGGGACAATGCCATTCACATTGTGAATTAGATATCTCATTGTGAATGCAAGAAAGAGACATATAATATAAGATTATGTGATACTGGGTATATATGTTACAATATATCTTACTCCTGTCTCATAAAAGTAGATCCCAATAAAGAGTAAACTGTACTCCCCCAATGATAATAATAATGATGATGATAATAATAATAATAATAATAATAATAATAATAATAATAATAATAATAATAATAATAATAAGAGTAATAAAGGGCATTTATATCGTGCAGCTACTATAATAATATACTCTACTGCACATTACAAAGTAATAATCACAACATACGTAAGTCAATAATACAATAAGCAATCTAATACGCAACCCGATGGATGCAAGGACAGCAAAGGTCTCGTGTGAGATATTTTATAGAAATATCTTTATGAGTAATTCCCTCTTGTTTTACATTTTGATTCTAAACATTCGTATCCGAGATATAGTTAAATCCTCTGATTTAATACTTTTGGCAACTAGTTTCCAAAAGCAATGAGCTATGGACTGGTCATGTGTACCAGAATCACTTTGCTGAAAAAACAACAACAACAACAGCAACAACAACAACCATGAAAAACATTGTGCTTTCATCTGATTGCATGACAGAGTGTTATTTTTGTAAGTTATGACCACTATTATGCAAAGCTGCCAGGTCTCCCTGATTCTACAGGAGGCTCCCTGAAACAAATCCAATACTCTTCATTTCCTGAAAAGAGAATATAAATGCCTCTTTGATTTGTGATTGTATTTTGAGTTTGTGTTTGTTTTTTCCACCTGTTGAGATGCAAGTATCTCCTTGACTGTTCTTTGGCACCTCCCCAACTTTCTAATGTGTGATTGCTTGATTTCTTCCCAAGGGTTTCAAAGTGGCCTATGTTGTCTTCAAGCATGCATCCTCCTTGAGAAAAGCTCTGAAGCACCACTATGCATCTCCGTTTGTCCTGTCACCAGAGGGAGAGAGCTCTATACCGACAGGTTACAGGAGTGAGTTCATCCTTAGGAAACTCTCATTTGCAATGGAGTAATAATGTACATGCCTTTTTTTTGGGGGGGGGGGGGGGAGGGGCTATTTGCAAATATTGAAACTCATTAGAATATTAGCTTTGATCCCAACCTGAATGTGACATAATTGATGCACACATGTATGTCACTGTCCATTTCTGTAGTCCATGCACATGAATTTAATATCTTGCAAAATTGCTGAGATGTATCAATTTTCACAAAAAAAAATTGACTCACTAAATATATGGTATATAGTATATACCATATATTTAGTGAGTCAATTTTTTGTATTACAATACTTTATTGTATTACAATACTTACTTAAGCTTGGAAAAAATATATAAGGTATCTTTTGTATATAATGTAGAATAAAAGCTTACAGAGAAAATGTTCCTATGGCATAAAAGTCACGAGCATGGTTTTGAAAAGAGAGAGAGAAAAAAAAAACAAGTGATGATTTTTTTGTTAGCTGATATATTCTTCTTTTAAAGTAGGCAGTTGCAGAAAACCTTTGGCAGATAGCTCAGTCTACAATTTCGAAGCATCTTTCTCTACAATTCATCAATAACTCTAGAAGAGTTTTCTCTCAAAGATGCCTTAATAGATGAGGTGTTTTCAAAAGTTTCCAAAATGGCTTTATACTTTTTCTTTGATATGGATAATATATCATATATGACATACAATTGTATATACAGCTGTATGTAAACAACTGAATAAATTTATTCATAAAAATGATTTACAGAGTGTGCATGATTGAACAAGGTAATAAATGTATAATCAAGAGATTTTATTTAGAGTAGGCTTTTGTTACAGCAATTAACTCCATGGGCCAAGTAAATTCATGTTCATCAGAATTTTGTGTCAGGTTTGGAGGGTAACCAGATACAAAATGGAGCATTGAAGTTTACAGAAAGATTCTGTGTTCTCTTTTTTTTCCCTCTCTCTCTCTCTCTTTTCCACGATGAATAATTTGTTATATCAGTAGCCTTTGTAACCAGATGCCAATGCATATATTTTTTTTCTTGTCTTTTTTTTCTTTTTTTGGCGTATAGAATGGTGCCAAGAATATGCAGCCATGTGGTCCGACCCTTTAAAACTTCAAAAGAAAGTTGATGACTTCATGGCAGAGTTTGACAAGAAGAAACAGGAGGTAAGATGATGATGTGGACCTCTCTGTCATTCACTGATTAATACTGTGTACAATTTTTTTTGCATTGCTTTTATTTCCTTGAATTTCATGAATAGGTTCTGAATTGCGAAAATGAAGACACAAAATTGTTGATAAGAAGGGAATTACAGCTGTAAGTCGCACATGTTATGACAAGTCTTATTCTGGTGCTAGCATTTTTGTATGCGCCTGCTGAAGCTTTGGCCCCATGCTCAAATCGTTGAAATACTCACAATTCTTTTTTGAGAGATTTGATTTCATTTCAAGCAATATTTTAATGAAATGGCTTGTTTGAGAAGGGACACTTTCTTCTGTACATTTGAGTTATGTGGGTTTCTTTCTCAGTAATCATGATGATAAGAAGACCAGAAGGCATGAAATTAACAGTTTACAGAAATATTGATCTACTGTCATTCACTAAAATATCGGTATGTACAGTGTACAACTAATGCTCATTACACAGGGAGCTAGTAAGCATTTTCCACCTGATGGTAACTTCAAAACAGTCCAAAACACACAAGGAGCAGCGTGATTCGGATTGTTTCAGGGTTATGGAGGGTGGATAATTTTGTGAACACATGCTTGAGAAATGTACAGTATTTGTTTTATAAAATGTGACATGATAGTGCTTGGATAATTTGATTATGATCCATATCACCATTTTATTAGTTTATGTCAATGCTAGTACAACTGCAATTTTCAATTCAATCCAAGGTGTTTTTTACATTCATATCTTTTCAAACGATGACAAAATGTGTGAATGCCCTGTGGGTACTCTCTAGCTTTGGAAGTTAAAGCTCTTCGCTCCTTTTCAACTCGAATAGCATCACTTGAGTCCCAATAGACCATAAAACTTCAGCTGCAGTATGCCTAATTTGTCAATATGATAGACAGTATGTGGCATACATGTCATTGTGTTTTTGTTTCCACGAATTTTGCAACTTGACTATTATTAGTTAAATTGATAATTCCTTGAAATATTACCTCTAGTAACAGAAATTCAACATAATCATATCATCTCTATTTTTGGAAGCTGTTACAGATAATAAAAAGTTTTGGTACCTCAAAAGTGTCCTTGAATTTCCTTGTCTTAGTTTGTGTTTCAGGTTAAAGTACCTTTCATATAACTAACACTGTGAGACTTACTCGCCCCAAAGTGCTCTCATGTCTTAGTAATCATGCAATTAACTGCGATCAGCAGCCCCATACGCATAGCGACCAGCAGTCCTATACGCATAGCGTAATCGGGCTTCGCATTGTAGCATTCAGGATCACGACAGATTTAGTATCGTACGGTAAATGTCAACTTAAAATCCCATAAATTCGTCAATTTGAAGACTTACCAATTAAGTTGAAGTATTGAAAACAGGCTTCGGGCAACGTTTGGTTCTGCCTATAGTCCCTTTCTGTTCGAATTGATGACTGAATGTGACTCGGTCGACAGGACCTTAGGAGAGCTACATACAGTACACTGAATACTACGGCCACTGCATGCGAACACATCACATGCACACAGATTTCAAATCCATGAACGGATAAGATGTTTGTGTGCGCATGCGCTGGCCATGGTATCCAGTGTATGTAGCTCTCCCAGGGTCCTCTCGACCGAGTCACATTCAGTCATCAATTCGAACAGAAAGGGACTATTGGCAGAACCAAACGATGTTCGAAGCCTGTTTTCAATACTTCAACTTAATTGGTAAGTCTTCAAATCGAAGAAATTTTTGGATTTTAAGTTGACATTTACCCGCGATACTAATTCTGTCATGATCCTGAATGCTACAATGCGAAGCCCCATTACGCTATGCGTATGGGGCTGCTGGTCGCAGTTAGCTATGCGTACAATGGGCTGCACGCTGCTGGTCGCAGTCGGTGGTTTCGTACAATATTTATCGACGCTGTACAGCGTCAGCTCTGGTACAAAACCATTATTGCATGATTACAAAGACATGAGAGCACTGTGGGGCGAGTAATTCTCACAGACAACGTACTTTAACCTGAAACATAAACCAAGACAAGGAAATTCAGGGAAGCTTTTGAGGTACCAAAACTTTTTATTATCTTTAAGTTATCTCTTGAAAAGTGATACTTGTTTCCTATTCCATCACAGATGTTGTTGATTGCAAATTACAACACGAGTAAAAATGTCTTGCCACTTCCAATTTGTGAAATGTACAATATCTTGTATACAGTAGATGTTAATGTTTGTGTAGGTGCACCTAGACATGTCTCAATCCTTCCGTCTCTCCAATCGACCAGGAGGAGGAGCAGGCAAAGGAGGAGGAAGGAGTACCTGACGAGGATGGCTGGATCACGGTGACCAAGAGGAGCGCCAAGCCGGTGGTGGCCCGGACGGAGCGGCAGCAGCGCCGGCTGCAGGCCAGGGAGAAGCGGAAGCGGGCAGAGAAGGAGCTCATGAACTTCTACACCTTCCAGACCAGGGAGTCCAAGCGGGAACGTAAGTTTTACCAGCAGCCATTTAATAGTATACTGCAGCAGTCCTTCAAGCATCTTAGAATTTGCCCCCGTTTTTGTTTGTTGTTGTTACATTTTATATAACATTTCTAGATGTAAGTTGACTATAAAGTTGTGTCATCAGTACGGTGTTTCAGAAAAGTCCTAAAATACTGCTACATACAATATCTGTATTTTACCATCAAAACTTTACATCAAAGACTTTGTGCATTTGAGTTATAACTTTTCTGCTATGTTACTTGTGAATGTTGTTGTTGTTGTTGCAGTTGATGCATTTTAACTTCTTAAAAGGAGGTTTTGGTTGTACTATGAGTTTTGAAGTATTAAAATCTTCTAGGTACCCTGATGTTAGCATGGTTGGTTCCTTCGTACGATGATGTGATATTTTGCCGAACATACTGATTATTTCGTTTTTGCAGTTGTTTCATTTCCTCAATCTTTGTTGATAATTCTTCAGTTATGACAATATATGATGAATGAATTGGTTTGACTTTCAGATTGACATTAAAAAAAAATTGTGTCCAGGGTTTGTTGCTAACTTTTCTTCTCTGGGGATCTGTTTGAGCCACTGAAACCTTGAAAAATGTTGGTGTCCCGAAGAAAAAAAAATGTAGGGGCCGGAAATAAACATAACAATCCCTTTTGAATCTTAACAGGATTAGTCCATGTTCATACATATAAAGATTGAGAGAATGCAGCAATATCAGTAGGACACATCACAGAAAGTTTGAGGAAAGTCAGACAATCTGTTCAAAAGTTATGAATTTTTTGAAGTTTCTGCTCAGTCACTGCTTGATAAGACTACTGCAGTGTATGAAGTCACATGCATCAAACGATATAAAGAAAATATAAAGAGAATTCCACAAAATTTGATTTTGTTTTTTTGAAAAAAAAAAATTACACATTCCCTCGACTTGCTACTAACATATGTTAAGGGTAATGTTATTTCCCCTGCCTTCTGAAAGAGGCAAGTCAAGTGCTACATATCATTAGGTGAGAGAAGTGAAAATATGTTTAATTTTCTTTTACTTTCCTAATGTGGTTCTGCACATGTGACTTCACAAGCTATAGTAGTCTTTTCATCCAGCGATGGTGGCACTGAAACTTCAAAAATTCACAACTTTTGAATGGATAGTGCAATTTTCCTCAACTTTTCACTGTTGTGTTCTACTAATCTTGCTACATTCTCTCAATCCTTATGTATATGAAGGTGGACTTGTCCTTTAAGTGTCTGACCGGGCCACAAAGAGATAGCCTTTTTGGAAACATAAATTTTTAGTTCCCACTTAGCGGCCACTTGGCTACTGCTCATGTCAAGTCCTGCGCTGCCTAGCCTCTTCCCCATTCACTTTAATCATGCGTTGTATTGTATAATGTGTTGTATTCCTGTTGCACAGTGGCAGTTCCAGCTTGCCCTGTAGTGCCAACATTTATTTTTGGTTTGTCTTTGCACAGACATTGCTGAGCTGAGGAAGAAGTTTGAAGAGGACAAGCAAAGGATAACTCAGATGAAGGCAGCAAGAAAATTTAAACCGTACTGAGAGAAATCAAACCATAGCGAGAGAAACCAAGCCCAAGAAGTGGAGTGGGGCCTACCCTTGTGGACTTCCGGAGTAGTGCTCTGAGAGTTCTAAAACGATTTGAGATTTGTTGAACATTTCACAAGGTTCTCTTGTAACAAATCATGTTGGTCAACACCCTTCAGGTGCTTTTAGAAGGTTATGTCTATATTCAAATTCCAAAGCAGTGTCATTACAATGTTATTTTAAAGATCTGAAACATTGTGATATGTTCAGTGCTGTACTCTAAGATATTTAGAGATGCCATGAAGAAAGTACATCAGTTTGCCTTCACATCCCTTCTGACAAGAGAGAAATACTTCGATATGTTTCTATGCTAGACATGTAGTGTTCTTCGGAACCTGCGTACTTCATGGCTTAAATTAAGCTATTTGCAAGCTAATATTCTTCTGCACACCCTTCAAGTTCTTTTGAAAATTGATTTTGTCATGAAATCTTGCAAAAAGATATTTCTGTGAGGGACCAAATGGCCACTGTATCAACACAATTGTCCTGTATTTTGGTTTTACTGAGTTGCTGTACTGCAACTGAACTTCCTGTGCTTGCATCAAATGTTCTCTGTTGTGGAAATAAATGTTTTATTAGCTACTGGGTTGTATCAACAAAAGTAGACCCTATTGTTTGTTCGTTTTTCAAAAGAAAGAAGGAAAGAAATTTCATGGAGGGGGAGGGGGGTGAATGGAGGAATAAATCAATTTACTGTCAGATCACTGAAGTGAGAGTCAGTTCGTATGTGCCAGTACAGTGTAATCATGTAAAGATTGGTCATGGAAGTTGGATGACAAGATGAACACAATATACAATGTATGCACAGAAGTGCTTTTCTTTTCTGGTCCAACCACGGCATGCTGTGCAACGTAATGTATGTGGCCAGCATATTCTTCTGTGCTCGTCATCTGACATTTTTTATGCAAAAACCAAGATTAACCATCTCTGTCATCTGCGTTTGGGATCCCGCGGAATGTTCAGGATTTTTTGTTAGCATCCTTTCTACATTCTCAAGCATCTTTCCAGCCTGCCACCAGTTATCTGGGTCTTCCTGGATTTTTTTTTTTTTTTTATCATGGGTAAGAGATTTCACATTGTTTACACCCATATGTTTGATGGACTTGTTGATGATGTTTAATTCCTCCTTGTCTACCTGTGACTTTCCGGATGGTTCACATTGACACTCAGCACTGCTGCCTCTGCGCTTCAAAACTCCCGACCAGTCGACTGGTTTGGCAATCTGCTCATGCATAATTAAATAAACCATTCAAGCCATGAAGGTCTAATTTGGTATGTATGATGGTCTTTAAGTGTAGTTATGCAAAATGTCCCTTGTGTTTGTATCAGACAATGCATTGCCATGGTAACTAGACTTTTTACCCAAACCTTGTGGAACTCAGTGTCAACTCTGTAATTGTACAGTAAACTAAAATTATTTTGTTTCCAATTCAACAAGTGCACAAACTTGGTATTAACGTCATTGCCCTCATGACATCACATACTATACAGCAACACTAGGGGCGGGGTATTGATCACCTTCAGTGATAATTCTAGTTCTTCCCGTGTGCATCAGTTTTTGAGTGACAATTTGAACATGATCGATCCCAGTGGAGTATGACGAGCTGTGTAATTGCCATGCTCTCTCATTTCACTTTTATGTAGCTTTGGGTGACCTAGTCCAGGCAGAAAGTTGACAGATCCACCATTTATATTGAGATCTTCCTCCAGTCCAAAATTGTGTGTCTCAAATTCAAACTGCCCCTCATTGATATCATTGGTTGGGCGCAGTAACCGAGTAGCAGAAATCGATTGAATTGGTGCTACTTTTTTCAACTTTTTATAGACACCGTATACACTTTGCTCTGGAAGACTTTCTCTTCTCCGCCAAGCTTGGTAAAGGACATTGAAATATGCTTCCTTTCAATTTCATCTCATCAGCCAGTGTTTGTATAATGAGGGTAATCTGAACCCCAGTGTCAAATAAGAGATTTTATTAGCTCACCAGGGCCAAGGGCTCAAGTGAGCTATTGCAATCGTTCTTCGTCCGTCGTGCGCAAACTTTTTACATTTTCATCTTCTTCTTGAAAACCCCAAGACCGATTTTCACCAAACTTGGCAGGTAGCATCCCTAGGGGGTTAGGCTCTCAATTTGTTAAAATGGGCACCATGCCCCACCAAGGCACCCCCATTGGGCCCAAATGCCCCCAAATTAAGAAATCTTTAAAAATCTTCTCTAGAACCAGAAGTGATAGAGCTAAGTTAATACTATGAGATAGTACATTGATGACTGTGATTTCAAGTTTATTCATGGAGGCATCAGGGGTGCCCCCCTTGGGACCCAGGGGAGGGGATGGGGAGGGGTGCTAATGGGGCCTAAATTGTACATTTTCATCTTCTTCTTGAGAACCCCATGACCGATTTTCACC